>CAIGQQ010026964.1:11787395-11803514 GCA_903798035.1 Danio albolineatus | reverse complement strand
TAATAATAATAATAATAATAATAATAATAATAATAATAATAATAATAATAATGACTAGTGTAATTATTATTACTATTATATAAAGACACTGCTAACATATATTTCATAATTAAGTTAACAGCATTTCTAACACACCACCGTTGTAGTTATAAAATAACAGTGATGTAGAACTTATCATTCCTTATTACTATTATTATTATTATTTAGTATATTTGAAACTTACCAGTCGTTGCCTAAAATATTATTACGTAAATGTAAAATCATCAGCCCTGATCATATGCCTGGAGAATATTGTTTCTCACCTCTGCTAGCCTTATACACTTCACAGCAAACTCGTTTCGACAACCTTGTCTTTTTGAACACAAGTCTTAAAAGACTGTCCGTTCTCCACCGAGACGCGTACGCCGCCATGTTGATTCAAAACTTAATAACTTTATTGAGCTCTGTACGCTCACGCTGACACAGTGATGGAGAAGACAGTAGTGTGTTCTCCGTGTTTTTCTTTCAAGTTTCTTATGTTCTTGAAACATAAGGAATGTTGAATGTAACAGATATACATGTATTTAAAAAAAATGTTAATTACCTATACATGGTCGAAATCATATTTTATTGCTTGATAGTAAATGTTGCACTGCAAAAGGTTAGAAATAGTCAATCTATAGTCATTTAGAACGTAATTTGAAGATTACAGAAAGGGTATTGTGCTTGAAAATGCTTATCTAATCATAACCTGTGATATTGTCTCGTGACTTTTATTAAATTACGATATTACTCCACATAGAGCTAGTAATTACTGACTTACTAACTTTGCTTTCATAACATTTATTAAATAACAGCGCAGAATACTGACACGTGACTGTATAAAAGCTTTACTCTACTATAGTTTATATATGTAGTCATTTATAAGGCATATAATTAACAGAACTTCACATAATAATAGACTAAAAATTACACTGTACTCGCTATGACAGCTTTTATCCAATCGCAACCCACGGATGTTGACACGTGACCGTGTTGGCATGTCACATGTCAGCTGTTCCTCAGCTGATCGGAAGTACAATCGATAGTTGCTTGTTTGCTCAAACCTGTAACGGGAAGCAATGGCTGAGGCCATAGCAGATACGAGAAGGCTGTATACTAAACCACAAAACCTGAATGACGCGTACGGGCCACCGAGTAACTTTCTAGAAATTGATGTTACCAACCCCGAGACAGTTGGCGTCGGTCGGACCAGATTCACGACATATGAGATCAAACTGAAGGTGAGCTGCCAGTACTGGCCTGATCAGATCACCAAAACTCGCTTGGACTCTCTCATCTGTTATTAGTACGGATGTCTAAGTACACTCTTAATACATTGCTAATACGATTTAAAGCAGAGCAAATACTGTAGATCACAGTGTGAGTGTAGCTAATCCCATGTCAGTCAACAAAACCACGACGTCTGTTTACTCGTAACTGCAGTATTTGATTGCTTTTTAAATATTTAAGCAATAACCTAACTGTTTTCATCCTGTAACTTTCTGGTTAGGTGCTTTTAGTTCTGTGAACTGTCATCATTTGCAAACCCTCTTGTTTATCAAACCCCTATAGCTTTGTTTCTTTTGTCAAATGCATAGAGAAATGAGTCATCTGCCTGACAGTTCACTTTCATTGTATGGTAATCAGATTGATTGGAAGTTAAAGCTGACCGATGCTGTCTGTTTTTAAAGTCCAACATAATATCAATCAAATGTTCTCTCATTCTTACACTATTCAAAAACATAACAGAAGATTTTTAGCTGTGACTCTTGGTTATTTATAAAAATGTAAGTCAATTGCTGCCATCACTTTGAGAGTTAAAAAACACTTACAGGGCAAGCAGAGGCAGAATAAAATTAATACACATGGCTCCTAACAAGACTATGGGATTGAATGGTCGGGCTATGCAAGAAACTGGAAATTGTTTATTATTTATTTGTCTGATCCAAAGTTTTATCAAACAGTCCTAAATGAGTTCAGGCATTCTGGAGTGCAAGAACTTTTTGCTCAATGACACACATCCACACCCAAAAACTCACTCATGAGCTGACACTGTTTATTTACAACCTTATACAGGCTGTGTCTTATATACTAAGCACAGGTAAGTCCTATTTTGATTAATGATACAGCAATCGTGTCCTCTCTGTCTTTTATAAACAGACATTATCAGCTATTGTGTTGATTTGCATCTGCTCATGTTGACAGCAATCTGTTGCTCAGGAGTGTTTGCTGAGGCTGTGGATTATAATAATGTTGTTAATTATGTTTTTTTAATATACAGCTTCAAAAGGTATCGTCAGAGGCAACTGATAACGGATACAGCAACTGATAATTTATTGTGCTTGTATATGTCTTTTGCCAGTCCCTACTCGTAGACATGGGATGATAACCGGTTTCAAGGTTGTCCGTGGTCTGGAAAAGTCAAAGTTTTAAAAACCGCCAGCGTTTTCTGTTATACGGTTCCTATATGTAGTGTACAGTTTTTTTTCTCTCCATGTTTTTTGTTACTATAATATTTAGATTTTTAGGGCAGCAGCATCTCCAGCAAAAAAAAAGACCCTCCACATCAAAAACTACTTTTACAAAATATGTTAAATGTTTCTTAAAATAAAATATATCGCGTTCAATGCGGGAAAAAGTTGTTGTTTTTTACTCAGACATTTAAAAAGAACATATTTTAGAGTAATTACTATAAGACCGTAAAACTGTGCTATTTTTATTTAAGGTTATCATGTCATCGCAATTTCATACTGGCCCATGCCTACCTATTAGACCTTTCTAAAGACCTCACTAAAGACACTAAGACCTCAGTTTCAGCTTTAAATCTTCTTTTAATGTTAACTGAGTGAAAAAGTATCATGCATCTTGACCAGAGGGTGGGTAAATTAACACAAATATTTCATGTTTCGGTGAACTTTTACCAGTAATATTTTGCGTTAACATTTCCTGTGTTTGCTGGCACGCTCATACAAGTTTGTAACACAATGTTGTACAGAGTTTTTGTTGAACTGTGCCTTTATTTACTATTTGTAACAACCTTTCTAAGCCCATTTGCAATTGATGATGATTATTAGGAACAATTACAACTGGGATGAAAAAAAAGCAGATAAAAGAATAGTGATTACACTAAGATCTCAAGTGTGTAGTCTGTCACCACAGCCTTATGTGCAAAGCCCAGATAATGGTGCTTTAACGATAATGATAAACCTGCTTAACATATCATCTGTGCACATCGTCTTTAACCATTTTTAAGGTTGATAGCTTGTATAGTATGATAGCTTCCTTGTTCTTGTCCTCCTATGCTCTCATCGTAAAGAGGGGTTTTATGCATGTTTATTTTTGGTTTGAGAAGTCTTTATATGTTATGTGGGTGATGAACTGTATATCTTATGGTCAATTCCATGCATGACAGGACAAACACAATTAAAATGCAAAGCATATTGCAGTCATGTGTGCATTTCACTCTTTTAAACTTCCTCTAACATACCAAATAATTTAGGAAACATTGTGAGCATTTTGTGCAAATGCTAGCAAGCTGAGTCATGTCTTAGGAATGACATGGAAGTGAAGAAATTGTAATGCAACAAACTGGATCTGAATTCAGAAGAACATGATCATAAGATAACAAAAAATAAACATTATCCTTTTTAACACTACGATTACATACTCACCATAACTTCATTAAAACACACACATGCACACTCACTCACTCACTCACTCACTTACTCACTCACTCACGCTTGAATCCTACTGTGTTTCACAGTACTCATAATTTTCTCAGGAGTAACAGTTATTCATCTGGTGATGTTTAACTCTGTACAGTCTTAAAACACAAGTTAATTTATAACATATTTGTAGACATTTATGGTGTTTATGCCATTGATTTGTATGAACACAGCCTATAAACTTTGTATAAAGGCTCTAGCATTGCATATGCTTAAATTAAAAAATATTGCTGACTCCTATCAAGTTTCTCTTGCATTAACTTTTTTAAAAAAAATTTTTAAGAAACTGGCTTTTCATTATTGTGAGTGTTTAACATGTTATCCCTCAAACTAGGGCTGAAAAATATATCGTTTGAGCATCGATATTGCAATGTGTGTATCTGCAATAGTCACATCGCAGGATGATTTATTAAAGTGTAAAATATTTATACAATAATGACCATGTTATTTTAGATTTGATTGTTCAATTTCTGTACTTGAATACTGTTAGACTCCCCAGAACACCATAAAGCACTGTTTATTGATTTATTTTTGTGATTGTAACGTAGCATAATTTATGCAGATGCACTGCATAGAAAAAGACTTGATCATCCCAGTCAGCCTAATTTAATGAAATCTTTCCAAATGCCTATTTAAATGGTCTGGCGAATTTATATTCATATTGCAATGTACTGTATATTGCAGCAAAAATATTGCAATGTCAGATTTTTCCCATATTGTGCAGTACTACTTCAAATGTTGACAAATGACTGTTTATACACAGTGTACACTGTTTCTTTGACTGTCCGGATCATGTGTATATTAGACATTCTGTTGGTTTTTCTCATTCTAACCATAATAATCTAACATTGCATCATTCTTGACACTTGATTAGATTTCTTCGCATTAGTTTAAAGAACATACCTTGAACCAAGGACAAAAAAAGTTACAGTTCTCAGTAGTTTTTGGTACTTGATTGGACAATTTGTCCAGCTACATTTTGTTTCCATGTAGGCATTCCTACTCTACTGATATATCTAACTATAACATGTGCAGGTTGACTATTTATATGTTATACATTAGTATTTGCCATATTGCTTTAATGCTAATTTATGTGAAGTTAAACTCCCTTATGCTGTCGGGGATGTTTTTATTCTCTCTGGGGTAATTTTGCCACAACTTTCTCTGTGTTTCGGCAAAAAAATATGTAAAAATTAAAAAAACAAAATTCAACAATACACTCTGGGAAAATGTACTACCCTTTTGTTATGTTTGTGGCTTTTTTTGCCCCATTGAAAAGACCATTCCATTTATATATATATTTTTTTATCAATAATCATTTGTTTTTTTCCTGGTTTTCTCTGTTTGGGAAGAGGTAACATTTTCATTTGTACCAGTTGCAGTGCAAAAAGGCTTAGTTTCTGCCAGAGACACTTTGCACACTTACCTTGATATGTTTGTGAAAACCTAAAAAATCAGCTCAGCTCTTAGAACATACTAAACGTAGTAAGTGTACTAATGCACACACAAAAAAATCTGTTGTTTTACTTCATAGAACTCAACTAGAAACTAGAAACGTTAGCGGGCCCATCTAATGGGTTAATCCTGCCAACTAATTATCAACAGTAAATATTACACATTTGACCTCTTAGCAATAGAGAAAACCACAAACAATCAAGAATGTATGATTTTATGCTGTCATGGCTTTGCAGTCAAAAGAATGTCATTATATTGGAAGTCAATGGGGCAAAAACAGCCACAAATATAATGAAAAAGAAGTCAATTTGAACAGTACCCAAGGGTCTGTCTCATTGGCCCTTGGTGTGTGACCTGGTTAGGGCTGGTTCTTTAGAAGTCATCCTGTTGGTTAGGGACTTTTGCACTAAACAACTGTGCACTTGAACAAGACTCTCGCTGTCCCAGCAACTTAACATTGCATGAAAAGTGGTGGTGAAAACATGTGCTGCTGTGTTTGCCTAGAATTCCATTATATGTCTTCCATCCTATTTTATTCTTGACATGTTTGTCACATAACTTCTGAAGGTAAACTTGAAGTGTTGATGAAAGATGAAATATTCATCAGACTCATGTATTGTTGTTGAAACGCTTCCCATTTAAATCACTTTTTTCTTCTTCCCTAAATAGCCTAAATTCTCCTTTGAAACGCTGTACTTTTAAATAGGAAATGCTCATTTGAAGGAGGCGGAGGCGAAGACAAGACATTGTCACAACCCCTGCCTGTCCTAAGCAGTCATTTTCCCCAACTGATGAGTTGTGACAGGTGCTGTTGTGTCTGCTAATAGGCCACTGTCTTCCCAGCTTTCCTATAGTATTTTTAGCTTTCTCCTACCTACAGAGCGGGCCACTGCCTGCCATTAGCCCAAATCTAAAGCTACTGTACTTGATTAGCGTATAATAATTAGCATATGCGTGTAATCAGTATTATTGTGTGTCTCCGAGTCGGCGGTGACCCTGCTTTGCATAAGGGAACACCCCACACATCCCTCTCACGCTATCGCTCTCTCTCGCTCTAGCCCTCAAGACTGAGAGAAAGAGCGGAGCTGTCAACTTTTGATTTGCTTCTGAAGTACCCCGATTGCAACAATGAGAAGAGATAATAAGATTCTGTTTGTATTTGTCATAGTAACACTGCCTGTCTTGATTACATGCTTTTGCGTGCCAAGGCTACCATCTTTCTTTTACGCTCTCCCACACCATCCACACACACACGCTTTCTCTCTTTCGTTCGGTGGCCAACCATTATACTTTCTATCGTCATATACCGCATCCCATAGATGATCCTGGCATGGAAAGTGAGTGAAAGAAGCCAAGCCATATTTGGGTGTCTCGGAGAGAGAGCGAGAAGCTTCTTAATCCCTTCTTTTAAAGTGGAACGTGTGAATGACTATGGGGGTGTAGACCTCGTCTTAACCCCCTGCCAAACCCACCCCCCACTGGATGGCACAAAACATGCCCATCCCCCGTCATCTACTCCTCTGGTCTTGTCTCAGGATGGGCATAGCTCTACCTCTATTCGACTTGATTGATTTGAAGTTCAGTTATCTTTGGATCTGTAACTTTAAAGCAATTCCGATTGACCCTCATGATGTTTTCCCATACTATGCATGTTCTTAGCATTATGAATCAGGGTAAAAGTTCCAAATTGCCAAAAGAATCCAGAAATTATCCATTTTGTGTCAAGACCAGACCAATATCGAAGCCATTATTCACTAAAAACTTGACTTTTTTGGGCATGTTCGTCTGAGAAGTGTCATTGTCCAATTTGAGTATATAATAATAAATGTAAAACGATTTATCATGAGTCGATCGGTTCAGTCTACAAATCAAAAATTGAGTGATTTGTTTGTGAACTCAGTGATCCAGTTGCAGAAGTTAACTTAAATGTCGCCTCTTCCTCACACAAAGGCTCCACTGAAGTTGCATGAACCACTTTTCTGATGCTTTGAAGGTGCTTTTGCATCCTCTTTGAAGCCTAAAAGCCTCAGTCCCTATTCATTGAGATTTGTATTGGAAAGTGTGGAGAGTGCAGGTCTTCAGAACCTGTCTTTTTGTGTTTTGCTTAAGAAAGAAAGTCAAACAGGATTGGAATGACATTCGTAAATGATGATAGGATTTTCATTGAATTATACATACAAGTGGAGAGTTTTAATTAGGGCTGCACAATATATTGTTTCAGCATCAATATTGCAATGTGATCCTTCACAAGTCATGTCACAGGATATGCAATGTTGAGTTTGTATTTTAATTTATCATTTGCATGTGTTTTTGATGCCTGTGATTGTATAACGACTTTTAAAAACATCCAGGTATAAGAAGTTGTGACCTTAACTTTTTGATTAATTTGATTGAATTATTTTTATTTTGATCTTTCAGTTACTGTATAAATACTGTTAGACTTGGGAACCGATAATACAATTGTATCTTTTTCATGATTGTATTTATAGATTATTACACATGCAAATACAGAAATGCACTGCAAAACGCACAGACCATAATGAAAATGTATCGAGGGACCCCAAATCTATAAATTTTGTTTATTAGATTTTATGGAGATGCAAATAGTAAACATTAATTAATCAGTTCATGACTAAACGCATGCATGAAAATACTTGAAACACATGCAAATACAGAAATGCGCTGCAAGTAGCACAGACAACAACGAAAATGTGTCTGGGGACCCCAAAAATTTTATAGATTTTTTAAAATTAGATTTTATGGAGATTCATTCCAACTGCAGATCATCCCAGTTGATTTTGATCTGAAAATTGATTCGACATAAGGATATTAAGTCATATGATAAAGTTGTATTCATATTGCAATATATATTGCAAAATAAAAAATAGTCGCAATGTTAGATTTTTCCAATATCGCGCAGCCCTGGTTTGTAGTGCAACAGCACATAGCATGTTCCTAAAAATAAAGGTTCTTAATTTATGGTTTCATAAGCATCATTTAATATCCACAGAATATTTATTTCACAAATGTTTTCTTTACAGAGGAAAAAGGTTCCTTCTATTTGTTTAAAAAAATGGTTCTTTAATATATTTTATTAGATTATTTATTATTAATTATTTTAATTCTTCTGTAGCATCACTGCAAACCCCTTCTGGAAAGTATATACTGTAGACTGCAAAAGGCCCTGAGGTAAAAGCCAAAGTTGAAGAATAAAATAGTGTGATGTAATTTTGAGGAAAAAATTGGCTAAAATAAGTTTAAAGCTTCTAAAAGTTTAAAGCTTTCTTCTTAAAAATTCTGGAAAAGTTTCTTTCTGAGAACTTTCCAGCTGGTACACTCTTTTAAACTCCCATAGTGGTGACACGGTAGGTGTATGTTGTGCTGTAGAAATATTCTTTAGTTCACAGAGGGTACACATTCATGGGTAAAAATGTGAACACTGAAGAGCTGCTTTATAGTCGAAATTGAAGTGTAATTCTAACTGAAAACAATGACACAGTTTTTTCCATGTTTCATACTACAGCTGCTTGCTTGCTTTAAAGCAGTCTGCTGTATAAATTGCTCTATATAAGTAAGTGCAACATGACTTGTGCGCTGAATTGCAGAGCTTGTACAAATATTCACCCTGCTATGATCAGATTGCTTACTCAATGACTGCTTTCTCACCATTTTAGTTGTATGTTTGTTATTGAGAGCTAATCGTACAAAACGTATTTTACATGTAAATGCCACTTTAAACATTGACTTTGGCGTTATTAATATATCTGTGAATGGTTTGCAGAGGCTCAGGAATTTCTAACTATTTTTACCCTTTAAGACGTTTGCAAGAATATTTCAAAATCAAATAAATGCTGTTCATTTCAACTGTTTTATTCATTATGAACATAAACTCGGCGTATTACTAATTATTAATAGAACATTAAAAACTCTTTGACACCCCAAACTTTTGAATGGTACTTAATCCGTTTCTGCCTGATTTCCCAGTTTGACAAGTAATTTCTTTTAACAAGATAACAGAAAAGTTGCTTTATCATTTCTGACTAAAATAGCATAAGCAATTGGGGAAAAAATACTGACAACCTCTAATCTTTCATATTAGGGATTATGCAACTTTGTGACGCATTTCTTTGCTCTAGAACAGGTCAGTTTCATTGCATTTGTCACAGACAGTACAGTCTCATATTCACATGACAGCAAAACACAAGCATGCAGAAGGATAATCAAGGGTTTTCATACAAGTTCTTCTCCTAATAGTTTGATATCAAAGCCTGATTGTGACAGACACCTTGTTTACAGTGCTAAAGTTGAGTGACTCCATAAGGACTTTGAGATTGGACGTTGTTTACAGCCAGGACGATCCTCAGCCCCCCTTCTGCGTTTTTGTGTACGACACTCTCTTTCCCTGCCCATCTCTCACTCCCTCTTCACCTCCTCCTCCTCGTCATCCCCCTTTCATTCTCTTTTCCAATTTCCAAAAAGCCCTCTTTTTCACTCTCCCTTTCTGCCATTACTAAAAATGGCTTGCTTGCCTGGTTGTCAGTCCCAGTCAAGTGTAATCCAAAGTCTACAGCATCCTCCCCGACAACTATTTTAATGGTAATGGGCAGCATATTGTATCAAGGCTACCATATCCTACTTGAGATGACAGTATCAAAAGTGGGAGTTGATGCTATGGGAACAAAGACAGGGGGCAGCTTTTTGCCAGAGTGAGGGTGTTGGGCGGGTGTGTTTTGCGTGTGTGTGTCGAACACGGAGGGGGATGATGGCGGTGGGGCCCGAGTGCTCTCATTGTCCCTCTGTCCTCTTCTCTTTGGAGCTATGATGCGATGAGATGGCATTGTGCTTCCATTTTTGCTACTTTTATTTTGAAAAAGAGAGAGCAGGGCGGAGAGATGAAATGCTCGCTCTTAAACTTGACTTGATCCGACTCGCTAAAAGCTAATGCATAGCTAGCGCGGAGCCCTTACGCTGGGTGAGGTGACCTCTCTCGGCTGTTTTTTTCACTGGCCTCTCTCTCCTCCTAATGAGGATACACCATTGTCCCCAGCGCACACATGCATCTGAAAAAGAGGAGAGAGACCAGGATTCTGCCATCTCCTCGTATCGGCATAAGCCATGTGGAAGCTTTTAACAGTGCGGAAGAGTGACTAAAAGAAAGAGTGCTTTTAGTGCACCTTTCGCACAATTGGCTATTTTTGGGTGTTGTGCATAAAATGGAGCCGCTCTGTGTCTCTCTCTGTCTCGCTCGCTCGATCTCTCCGACTTTTCCGTAGTCAGTCAGTCTGCTCTGTTCTTTTTGGATGATTTTGTTTTCACTTTTGACATTTATTCATTTTCATTTATTATTATTATTTTTTTAACTATGTTGGTTGAAGACCAACTTCGAGAAAGCGATGTGCTGATAGCCTTTAGCACACCTGTTGATTCTTGAAGAGAAGGCCTTAAGGTGGTCAACATGCCTTTGTTAAAAAGACAACTCTGAGTTATAAATGGGCATGTAACTTTTTATTTAGAAATTTTGGTCCACTGTAAAGCGTCTTGTGAAGTATAATCCCTGACTTAAGGCATTCTCATTCATTGACATGTTCTGTCAATACAATATCAGAAAAATCTGACATTGCAATATTTTGTTTTTTCTGCGATTTATATATTTCGATATGAATACAGTTTCACCAGATGGCTTGAAAACCTTTTTAAATTTTTTTTTAAATTAATTTAGATTGATCAGTGTAATTTTTGTAAGAGTGTGAATTATGTCGAAAAATTGCAAGCAAGAATAATTACAATAGAGCAAAGAAAGAAGCCAAATAAGCAGTGCTTTATGGTTTTCCAGAGATTCAAACAGTATTCAGATACAGAAATTGAATAATAAAATCTAAAATAAAATGGTCTTCATTGTAGTAATAATTCAGTAAAATGATTCTCCATTAAAGGTACAAATGTTGTACGTTATTGTGCCCGAATGCTTTACACTCTCTTGAAATGTCTTTAGAACAAAGTTTTAAAGACAAAATAAAATAAAGTTTTACTCTGTTACGGTTATACTTTGCAGTGGCTTCACAAATCTCATGTGTTCTCAATTGTTGATCAACTATAATCCAAACTCAACGTTGCAGATCCTGCGATGTGACTATTGCGGACACACATATATCGCGATATCGATGCTGAAATGATGTATTGTGCAGCCTTTTTCTGTAATACACTTCCTTTTCTACTAATTTGAAAATGTCTGTCTAACTCTAGCTCTCTCTCTTTTCCCATGATGCAGTTTGTTCAGGTGTTTTTGTTCAGTAACAATGTTCAAAACAACAGCATTTACGTAACAGACGTTGGTAGTAAGTTAAAATAAATGCCCTACCTGTCACTTTGGATCAGTTAATTGTGTTTTTGGCAGATATATTGCAATAACAAAAAAAAAAATCCACGTCCACACAGTCCACATTAGGGTGAATCCCAAATATTTAATTATTATTATTACATATAATATTTTATTTAGAAAAATATTAAGTCAAAAAATATCCATGCGTACAAAAGAATAATAAATATCTAAAAATTGTATTAATTGGTTTGGTTTTATTGTTAATTGTTGCCTAATTGCATGTTTATATTATAGTATTCTGAAAGTGATAGAGCTCCTTATGTAGTTTACAGCATTTGAGCTATATTTTTCTATCCTTAAGATTCGGACTATATTTGAATATTTGATTATATTTAAAAAGAGATCAACGATTTGTTGAGTAAATAATTGTTTACTGAGAAATCTTTTTTAAAATTGAAATTGTTTTGTTATTACTGTTAGCCTACAGTAAAAATTCATCATTACTTAATAGTGCTAGCATTGACATACACAGTGTGTTAATTTCCTTCAACAAAGTATTTGCCTTATCACACTGAATATGAAAATGCTGCACGAACACACTCATGTTAGCAGCAGTTAGTTGCTTACTATAGAGATAATTAAAAAACAGACATCATTAAATTTTACAGAGAGCTGACGGAATTAACATAAGAACCACCCAAGAGAACATAGCTGACCATCAGAGAGTCTCTAAGCATTTGATCGTGTCGTCTCATTACCTGCCGGTTTAATCATGTCATACCGTTCTCCTCTTACCGGTGCGCTCGCAGGTATTGATGGACCTCTTGAAAAGCATGTCTTAGCCGCAGCGCGAGCCTGCCGTCTTAATGAATTGGGCTGTTTTCATCTGCTCATTGAGTGTTTGATGTGTAAGGGCTTCTGTCTGTGTGGTTAACTTTGGTTGCCACGGTAATCAGGCCCTTTGTTGGGCTGTTTTGTTTGCTTGTCTCAGGTTTGATTGAGATCATTAGCAGTGAGGGGAGGACAGTCAAACTCTCCGCAGTTTACATCTGCAGCTGTATAAAGTGTGACGAACCACACACATAAATACAACACTGCTCCTGTTCAGCAACTATGTTGAAGTGTAATTAGCGGAGCTTGCGAGCATCTCGGTTACTGGCTTACTTGAGGTAAGAAATTTGAAGAAACCCCTAACCCTACATAGTTACCATCGCAGAAGCTTGCAGTAGAGAGATGATTGGTGTGTTTATTTATTAGATCGTGTAATATTATAGTTAAATGTAGGGTTTACAAGAAAAAACGGATGAATGAATCTTGTTTAAATATAAGAGATCTTTTCTTTTAAAGCTTTAGTTCACACACAAAAAATTAAAATTCTCAAACTCATGTTGTTCCAATGCTGTGAGAGCTTCGTTCATTTTTGGAACACAAATTAATAGGGTTGAAACGATTTACCATGAGCCGATCAAAAATCGATTCAAATATGTGACGATTCAAACCAGTAGAAATATTGAACAAATAGCAATACATGTTTTAAACAGAGGGGCGCTGTGTTTACAGGCGCAAACTCCTCGCTTTACCTGCACATCAGCGGCAAGCAAGAGCTGGGGCGGCAGAGTAAACTGACAGTGGTGTTGTATGCCAGACAACACAAACTGTGTGCAAATACGGCAAAAAGACCTTTACTTACACTAGCAGAACAATAAATATGAGGCAGCACAGTGTAAAACTACTGTCACAGATGTCTATATGCAAAATAGACCAAAATAGCTGTTTATAGACCAAACCACACAGAATAGAGGATTGGCATCTCTGTTTGCTCTGACGAGTGCTATGGAGATCACAAGGTGCATCAGTGTTTTCATAACACAGTTAGTCTTTTTACCTCGCTTTTTCAGTTTAGTTTGTGCATCTTTTAACAATTTACTTATATCGTTTATTATATAAGAGAAGTGAAAGAGTTTTTTTGTCAGCAGTGGACATTGTAAATGTGCGAAGATCTCAGCTTATACCAGAAAACATAGATATTCTGATGTTTCTTTTAAATAATATTTCAAATCCCACCACAGTCACAGTTTTTAGTTTGTTCATATAAAAGAGCCTTCTTTAATTTGTATTTAATTAAATTTTTGATTTGGAATTCGTTTTAAATTTGTAATTTAGTTTTAGGGTCAATGTTTTAGTTTATATTATAGAGTCTTCTTTATTTTGTATTATTTACCTTTTTATTTGGATTTTGTTTTAAAATTCCAATTTAGTTATTGCAGATAAGTTTTTTTTGTGTAAAGCATTTTAAGAAAAAAATGAAAGGGCACTTGTTCACATTAAATTTGTCTCAAATAATTTAGTTAAAAAATCGTGACTAAACCGTGACTTATTAGATTAGTATCATGAATCGTATTGTATCGTAAGTCAGGTAAATCGTTGCATCCCTACAAATTAAGATGTTTTTGATTAAATTAGAGAGCTCACTCATCCCCCATAAGGCTAATTATACTTCTGTGTCGAGTGATCGCTGTAACCCACGGAGCATGCCTTGCGGGTTGTCGTGCATTTATACTTCTGCGTTTTGTTTGTGTTGCTCTGTGCAAATGTTTTATTTGCACTGGAAATACCTGTAATGGTACCTTACTGTACAAGTAGCTCAAACTCATTTAAAGACAGAAACTGTCAGACAAGCAACATCTTTTAATTATAAGGTAAACAAAAGCATTTGTTTGTAGCCCCTGTATGGGACTCGACACTTGTTAAACACTAGCTCCAACAGGCTCACTCCCTCGACTCTCTGCCCCACCCACACTCATCAATGCTACTAAGCCGACTAATCACAAAGCTTGCGCTACACATCGTCATGACGTGTAGTTACATTTTGATAGTCTTCACCTGTCTTGATGTTCACCTATCACACCATATCACAGAAATTATTCGCTATTATCTCATGTAATATGTTCCCATTGTGTTTTATGTGGTTAATCACCTTGAAATGTAACTGAAGTGCTGCAAGCAGAGAATTTATACCTAATTTATATCCAGTTTTACCTAATTCTGCTTGCCTTCAGCAGAGATTGATTCTTCACATTCTTTTGAACCCTTAAATGGGTGCATGATGTACCTCTAATATAAACAAACGCTTACAGTACAGGGTTGCGATAAGAACATCAAATTTATACTGTAACACAAAAAAACGTGTTACCAACACTGCCCCGCAATTTACTAAATAAAGTAATTTGGAGCTAGTAAAATTCCTGTTCTTGAAGCAAGCGAACATGCTGTGTATTTATGCGTTTACTCACTTGCTTTCCTGACAAACATGATTGACGCACTGCAGAGAGATTTTATTTCTCATACTTCTGCTAACCCTCAACAAAAATCAGCGCTTGTTCTTGTTCTTTAGAACCATTGGATTACATTTGTGATGCATTATATTTTTTACAAAGTTTTTGAAAGAACCTGTCACTGTTTTCTGGCACATTTTAAAATTAATATTACTTCTGTTAGGGCATAGCTGGCATTACTTCAGTCTTCAGTATCACACGATCCTTTGAAATTCATTCTAATATACTGATTTGGTGATGTTGATCTTATTAATATCAATGTTGATACTGCAGTTTAGAGCTGCATTTATTTAAAATAAAAATATTAGAGCAGTGCAAAAAAATACAGCTACTTTTTTTCCCTTTCAGTTGATATTTTAGTTGTTTGTTGTATTCGTTGTCTGTGAATATAGACATCTGCTCACCTTTTAGAACCAGCTTGTTTTTCTACTTAATGAATATGTAATATATAATAACCCAATGTCTTTTTACCATGAACATTTACCCTCTGTTTTCCTGAGCCAACATGAAATTAAAACTTCTCTGTTTAAATATGACAGAAGAATTACAAATCAATGGGGACTAACCTAGTGTTTTCTTTCATTGAGAAAAAAAAAAACACAACAACAAAAAGAGAAGGTGACCTATTGACACCATCATCATTTGTGTGTGTGTTTTAAGAAGTTTTCAAGTTAAATGGGCTTTTATTGTTGGACTAAGCAGTAAGAACTAATCCTGCTTGATAACTATCTAACTCTTCCTCCTGTGTGACCGCACACCAAATAATAGTCTCGAAACCATGACATTATTGTCATGAGTATGTGTATTAAATTACCTGTTGCTGCGATCAATTGACATGGGCATTAACTTCTTTAGACCTCTTTACTTAGTGGAATCTAAACCCAGTGGTCCAGCCATTCACAGAGTATTAGTGAGCACCTCTGTGAGGTTGCTAATAAACGCTTTCTCGGCTCTGCAGTTACCCTGCTCTCATAGTTGAGTTAATCCCCACATTTTATATGACCGCATGGGGTCAGGGAATGCATGGGTCAGGGTTATAAGAAATTTGAATTCCAATTTTAATATAAACAAAATATAAACAAAACTTTTTAGATCGATATTATTAGCTCCATTAAGAACAGATTTTTGCAGTTATTTAAACGACTATATAAAAGTACTAAAGAACTAAAATTCAATTCAAAGGAGGCGAATATTAATCTAATATATATTAATCACACAGACAGATTTTTTTTTGGTGAACTGTCTACTTAATTGTGTTCAATTC
>CAIGQQ010026964.1:11766155-11777208 GCA_903798035.1 Danio albolineatus | reverse complement strand
AGATAGATAGATAGATAGATAGATAGATAGATAGATAGATAGATAGATGGATAGATGTGTATAAATAGATACACCATATGCTTTGTTAGGTGTACTTGAATGGCTGGTTAATGCAGAAATCAAATCAGCCAATCGCATGGCAGCAAATCAATGCATTCAGTCTTATTGATGAGTTGAGAAGAGAATGTCCAGATTAGTTCAACCTGATATGGCAGCAATGTAACTTGCAGTTTCCACGTTGTCTCTGAGGTCTGCAGAATCTCTGAACACAAAGCATATCCAACCTTAAAGCAAATGCTACAGCATCAGAAGAGCACACCAGTGCCTGCTCTGTCAAATATGGGAATCTTGTCTATAATTCACATGAGCTTTGGAGTTATTTTTGAGAATCTGGAGTCACCAACATGAATGCATAGATCCATTCTGCCTTGCACCAACGATTAAGTTTGCCTCTGACACAATTGCAACAGCTGTCATGTCATGTCAGTGTGGACATAATATTGGAAGGCTTAAGGCACTTTGTTAAAATGGGCTTTTTAAACGAAATGCAGCATAATACATAATTGCCATAACTGGATCTTCAAATTAGGGTCATTTTTTGTCATACTTTTACCAGAGACAAGACAAAAAATTACCTGAAACATGTTCTAAACTTCTATATTATATGACAACTTATCCCAACGTAATTATAAACCAGATGTAGGACATGAAACTATGAGTGTACAATATTGGGAAACAGGTGTGTTTGTGCATTGTTTCTAATTGCTATACAAAATGCTGCAATTACAAGCCTACATTCAACCTTTTGCTAGCGAGTCTGGCATTGTCTGATATTAATTGTTTGTTCTGTTTCCAGCATTACGGATCATGCTTAAATTACTTTAGACACATTTGAACACAAATGTTGTCGAGAGTCAATATGTGGAACAATACTGTATAAGCTAAAGAGAAGGGCACAGTCGCTTGGCTCACGTAACCTTGGAGTTCACTCCACGTCAGAGCAGCCCGTTAAAAAAAGAAGTAGGATAAATTGGATTGAAAGTTGTCATCGCAATCATGTCTCTTTCTATTGTATCCTCTCTATCAAAAAATGAAGATAAAAAATGCAATTTGGGCAGAGCCCTTGATTTGTGAAAGAGCGCTTGAAACCTCGAGCCGTGCGAGGCACAGCAACTTCACTCAAGGTCCAGGGTATTGTATCGGCAATGGTTCAATATGCACTTACATGCAGACATGAGCCTCTCTCTGTCCCCGCTTAGTACCCCATTTAGGGTGCAATGGACCTTTTTCTGCTTTTAGAAGGAACCAAAACCCTACAGTGGAGGAAGACATGAATTTGATAGGCATTGTAGGGCCAGGTGATCAATATTCAATATTTATTCTAATATCTTAGAACAACTTTCACAAAAATTATCACTGTACAACAGGAAATGTATTTACATACTACAAAAAATCCAAGTGCTGATCATGTCTCTTTTCCAGGGTTAGTAGCTATTTAAACAAAAGTACTTAATGGTGACCTCCGACATGGGCCACTTATCAAGCTTTTTAAACATCAATAAAATTACAATGGCAGAGTGGGTGCACAGAAAATTCGACAAAAATATTTCCAAAGGATTTCAGATGCCCTGCCTATGAATCCTAATCTTACATTAAGGTCACAAGGTGTGGGTGCTGTGGCCTTTCAGTCACCTTAGTAATTATGTGATGCATTAAGTCAGGAATGCTCAGTCCAGCTGCCTTCGTGCAGAGTTCAACTCCAACCGTTTAACAAACATTTCAAGTAAACCCGATTAGTTGGTTCAAATGTTTTTGTTTAAAGTCGGAGCTTCTACAGAAGGCAGAACAGGAATGAACTTGCTCTTCAGGTCTGACTCATGGGCCTTTGGTTTTCAGCACTATGTCAAAGGGACAGCGACCTACTTCCCTGCAACATACCTTATGGTTTCTTTTTTTTTTTTGGTTTCTTGATGACATACGAATAATAGTGGCGCTGAATTCAAAACAACATTGGTCAAAAAAGGTACTTGGTCGATTGGACGCGATAAACGTCCCATTTTTAAATGAATGATTGTACATAACCTCACGGACACTCCATTCAAATATATGACTAAAAACTAAGATAATTTTGTATTTAAATCTTGAAGGAACAAGAACAGATTAAACTTGTTAAGTTACTTCCATAAACGAACTTAAATAAAGTAAATCAATTAGAAAATTACTGGTTAAAAGTTCGTTTTTTCTTTCTAAGCAGTGAGCTCAACTTGAAGAAATTGAGTCTGTTTTCATAATTTCCCTGCGTAAAACATCTTGACATTGGTAGAGCTTTATTCGCCAGACAAGTGCGTGGTGTGTCACATTAGGACGTCTGGTATCGTCCACATCGTCCCAGCGTCCATGCGAATGCCAAGGTCAACGATACATTTTGTTTTCTCTGTCTCTCAGTAGCTCATATATCGCTGGATTTGTACATGTCAGAGAGCAGTCGTGTGATGGGCACGTTTCCGATGGTCTTTTTGAAGAACACCTCTTCAATGGTGGACGGACCGACTGAACGTAGAGCAGGCAAGAGCAACAACAGTTTCCCAAAACGACATGGCTGAGTGGGGTACCTGAAAGGCAAAGATTCTGTTTTAAGATAATACTCGAAATACTTGGCACATTGCATAAATTCATTACTGCATAGTTGCTGTAATAGCTGAGATTTATCATAATGTCATTGAAATGTGTAACTATTTTACGTTCTCGCTGTTTAATCGAGTGATTTCGTATCGACTCACGCCCCAGTCACGATTTTATTTATATCCGCATGTTTGACTTTAATCAGTCAAACATGCGGATATCAGTGTTTAACTTTTTCAAAAGAGTCGCACTAACCGACTCGAATTGGTTTCGTTTCGATCAAACTTTGTAAAAATATTGATTCACCCAGGTTTCTAAAACTGCTGCTGTACCTGGTGTGAATGTAGCTGTTAAGAGTCAGCTGGGCTTCGTCTTGAAGTGCTGCAATGGCACTTGCGTTGCGAAAGCTCCTCAGTTCCGTTCCACTGTGTGTGGGAACTTAAAGAAAGGAAAGACAAATAGCATGGTTGTTTATCTTAAAGCATTCTGTCATGAAATAATTCTTAAACATTACAATAATGCAAACATTACAATAATGTTTTTCAGTTTTATTAATTAGGCTATCAGATTTTTATATAGTTTATACCCAGTCTCACCTGCTTTGAATGTGACTATGCACTTGAGACAAGCAAACTCCGTCGCGTCCAGCCTGAGCTGCCTGAAGCGCGTCACGACCTCCTGCAGCGCCTGGATTTCCGAAATGATTTTGTTGAGCCTCTGGGAATCTGTGTTCTCCGTGTTCATACCTAATTCACAAAAAAGGCGTATAAATAATTAAATCTAGACAATACAATTACAGCTAACTTTGTTAGAAGCTGTAAAGATCCTAAATAACTATTCAATTTCAAGCTAGTTAACAACCATGCACTCCTCAGACATTCATACAGTGTAAATATGGCCTACCTGAAACAGCAAGGAGGGTGCTGGAGTCTACTGGAATGGCCCATTGCGCAATGCCCAGCACGAACAGTTCTCTCCAGGCATCTTCTAAAAGGATCAGCTAAATAAAGGTAAGATTGTTCATTAACGACTAAATTGAAATCATTTGATTTACTATGAGCTACATTTAGCCTTACTTAAGCCTTAGCATATATATATATATATATATTTAGTGAAAAAAATCTAAAACTCTTGTTTACCTGGTCGGGTAGAGGGAGTGTGGAGAAGGCAGGAACGCTCTTGGCCCATTTAATGCTCATGAAGAGCAGGCGCGCGGCTGATTCGCACACAGACTCGGTCGCCACTTCATACAGGTACATTGGGGTGCCGCTAACTTCATGAGGATACTGAAAAGAAATCACATTGTAGTAGAAATAAGCGGGATTTAACAAACTGAGTTCGAGTTGAAGTTGAAATTAAATTAATAAACAAATTTATTTGTAATTGAATGTGATACCTTCGGTGTGGGCTGGGCAAGTCCCACAATTGCCTGTCTTTCCGGTGTGCTTGTGACCGTGTTTAGCTCCAGATTGTGAGGCTCCAGCTGTGTGACTGTAGTGAAAAACGGCGGCCCCGGGATAGACGTGGATGGGAAATGGGTCGACGAACCGTTCACCTCTTTATGCCCTCGGAAATAGAGTGCCACCTGCTTTCGAATAGTTGATGTCCTCGGTCCCCTCTCGTGCTGCACAGCTGTATTGATAAAAGAGTCATGAATAATGATGCTATAAAAATCTGTAGATTAGCCCAAAATGAGCCAATAGTTGATTTTAATGGATTCAGTGTTTTGGATCGTTAGTTTACACTTGTAGTAATGTGTAGGCCTATCGGTATTGTGTTTAGTGTAAAAATAATTGAATGTAGGCCTATGGTGTTAAATAGCTAAATAGTTTCAAAATGTTAGGTGTTTTTTAAAAACCACAAAAACTTAAGCATACTATTATTCCTATTTTTTTCTTGTAAATATTATAGATGGTCCTGTAAGTAACTTTCATTGCAGTAATTAGATAGTTTTAATAAAGAGGTGAAAGTAGCATTGTTGAGGTACCAAAATTTGAGGATCTAAAAGGGTAATCTCTTTCTTTAAAATAAATAAATAAATTGGTAATCAGCTTTGTTTATATAACTGCTGAAAAAGTTTTGAAAAGTTAAAAACATTTTTAGAAAAGTCTTCACGGCTTAATATTTAAAATTGACAAATTGTTTATGAATGTCATATTAGGTGTTACTATTTAATCTTTCAGTAAGAAAGTAAAACTTGAAAGCATTTTAACAGCCCGCATGTAAAAATCTAAATCAAATAAATGCAACGTAAAGGCAAGATATAAAACAAAATAATTTTCTGTTATAGCTATAAACATATCTATTTAAAACAGACAGAAATACTACCACCTACCATCTTTATTCATATTTACTTCTAGACATTTTTTCAAGCGACAGGCCCGACACTGATTTCTGTGTGTCTTGTCTACTGGACAGCCGCCCTGAGGGGAAAAAGAGGAAAGAATAAGGAAATACAGTCGGCTAGATTTCGTTTATCTGTAATGGCACACAAACGGCCTCTTCTGCTATATGCTCCAGTGATCTCCACTCCACAGGTATGTGGGAATGACAGAGTAATGACGGCTATTGACTCGCTCCCCCGCCGCACGGCCAATAGTCTCATTCCCGCCTACCGCTCTCCAAATCCACCCAGTCCTGCCGGTGCGTTAGATTGGATTACACCTGTTACACTAGACGGGGCAAAGGGCCCTCAAAGGCGCGGGAGGGGGCTCACTTCTGGGATAATCTTTCAATTATGAAAATCACTGGAGGTGTAATCTAGTCCTTAGACGCGCTTGCTCAAATCAAATTAGCAGACGCTGTTATGCTTCCAACACATCGCTGTAATTGATTAGTATAGCTCACCTGTGTGCCAGATTTGCAGACATACGTTCTGTTTCTCCTTATGCTTCTCTTGAAAAATCCCGAGCATCCATCACACGCATAAACACCGTAGTGCTTTCCAGAACTTCGGTCTCCACATACTTTACACGGAATATCCAGAATCCGACCTAACAGAGACAGAAAATATAGTGTGGGTTAAAGAAATTAGATCATAACACATATTGCTAATTGTTTGTTTGAGACATTTTGTAAAGTCATTAATGTTGGAGTCATCTGATAGCAGAAGTTTTCTTCTTCTTTTCTTTTTTTTAAATTCAGATTTGCATAATATCTGTTTAATGTTGTAATTTAGGCCAAGCTCATGTTTATTCTTGTCGATAATTACACTCTCGAACAGAAGCTATTTTGTTGGCTATATAGGCTGCATGTATCGTCACGAGGGATACACTCTTAAAAAAGCAATGTTCTTTATTAGAACCTTTTACACAGGCTACATAAAGCATTTGCGTTGCTGAAAAAAGTTTTTAAAATAATTTAAATGTTGTTTTTTGTGCAGTAGGCTTAACACAAAATGGTTCTTTAAAGTAAATTGTAATTAAAGTTCTCAAAAGATCTTTTAAAAATGTGCCATTGCAATCACTAAGAAAAATTTATTTGAGATTTATGGGTAGGTCTAGTATCGCGTGGTTCACCAACAAAAGAAAATAGGGGTACTTTTATCACTCAATAAATAATTTAAGATTTACGCAATTGTGTCACATCTTTAGTTTAATAAGGGCCCAAAAACAGCGCGAAACGAAAAATGCTTTATATAAAAGTCTTTTATAAAAATTATTTAGAAGTTCTCGTACAGCTCTGCACTTTCCAAATTTTCGGCCTGTGGCTAAACAAACAGTCGTGCTAAAATGTTGTGTTAAATGACGCACTTTTGATGCGTCAGGCTATAGGAATGCATAAGCAGTAGGCCTAAATTGAGGGCGCATTGGTGGGAAGCGTCATATCGCAGGTCCCATAAAACAATGTTCAGTAGACGCGCACAATGGCGACATTAGGGAGAGTGTTAACTTAATGATTTCCCCATTGAGCCTCGTCTGACTGGCCTGGTCTCGACAAGCTGCCAACCCCGCTTCATAATGAAGCTCGACAACTGCTTTCTTCGTGCCGTCTATAGGCTCGCGGATTAGGGAGTAACACGGGAGAGGAGAATAATACGCACCAGCGCGTTTCAGCGACTCAGATGAAGTGTATGCAAATGAACTTGGAGTAAATGAAAATTGTGATTTTTCTTGTGTGTGCAGAACACTTTTTTTCTGTATTTAAGTCTGTCAATAGAGGCATATTTGCATGTATATGGGGGAGTCGTTTAGAGAAACGGCTATGTAATTACACTGACATATGTCCACCTGCTCATTGATTTTCCAGTGACCCGTCAAAAAGTGTAGCATGGGAATTCGGATATAGACCGGTAAAGACGGTGAAGGAAAACGACTTCATGCTTTCTGACTTTTTAAACCAAGAAAATGAAGAAAAAGCTATGCTGCATTTTAAATGCGTTAAAACACATTTCTTTTCTGTGCCTGCCAGATGTTCTTCAGAAATGATAATGACTTTTTCTGTCAATTGTGACGTGAAAGTGACTGTGTGTGTGTCTATTTTCCTATTTTAACATTTCAGAAAGTGCAAAGTTCTCAAGTCAAAGTCTTGATATAAATGCAGCTTTATTAAATATTTTATTATCAACGGCGTGCGCTTGAATAAAAAACTGTGTAGACAACTTGTTGCGTTTGTCGCTTTGAAACTCGAAAATTGCTACACCAGTACATGACTTTTAAAATACGCATGATTAAAAGTGCATTTACAAATTTAGTTTTAAAGCATTTTATCCCGTTCTGTGAATTTCTGTATCTTATGTGATTAGGCTATATGATAATTACACCTATCAAACCAGACAGCTCTTATTTCGATGAAGGCCCACAGTTCTCCATCCAGATCAGATACAATAATCGCATAATTCGACTACACACAATGGTCAGGCTTTGTCAGAAACTCATAATGAATTGATGGCGGATTTGTTTTAGGGCAGGGAACACGTCTTTAACTTTCCACTGTGGGGGTCCCAGTCTGATGCATTGTTCGTTGTAATTGTTTAAGGACATATGGCATATTTCATTACTGTAATCAGCATCAACCCTGAGACCTGCTGCACTAGATTAAGTGCAGTTGTGAGAAACTCTAAATTTAATGGGCCTTCGACCACCCAAACAGAGCAAGTGCCGCAATGTTAGCCCTATAAGGAAAAATAATTATTTTATGTAATAAATAAATAAAGATTTTAAATGTTACCCGACAATCATTTAAAGTGTGAAATGCATCTAGAACGTTTTCAACAGTTTAAGTCCTGGCATTCTAGATGAGGAGAGAAAGTTTAGGCCTCAACAAAAATACTAATTTGTCCGCTGAAACTGGAGTAAATTACACATTTGGACAAAACGCCTGCCGAACTAGATTTAATATTTTTTACACATAATCATATCATCAATTATTTGCTAATCATTACTAGTGTGCATTACAAACGATTGTTAATGGGTTACCTTATTTTATTGAATTGCACTTAAATAATTCTCATACATTATTTAAGTCATATCTCACGTACATGCACACTTTTAATATATTTTTCGAGTCTAAAAGGTCAAATAGAGGTGTAAAATTTGTAACACCACAAGCATGCATACTTTCTTGAATCACACTAAATATATCGGGAGGTTTTCTAGAAATGTGTATTGTCAGCTTATTTTTAGAATTGCAGTCCTAAAAAATAAAACGTCAAGTAAACATTCATTCTAGATTAATTTCGGGCCACCTGCATTTTTAAAACGACATGAGTGTCAAAAGATATGCTAGAAGCAACTTAATAAGGAAAACAGGTCTACTTTGGTGACGCATTATGCATAGTTATGCATACCTAGGGACCAATTATGAAATAAAGGATTTTGGAATCGATTTAATAATAGTTTTAATAATATTTTTAGAATTGGGAAAATAACTCGGAACTTATTTGTAAAGCGTAATGTTGAAATAAAGCTGTCAAAACATTCTAAGCAGCGTAACAGGAAAACTAAATGTAAACTTATCTAAGCCTTTCCAAGCTTATCTGTTTATTGATTTTCTTAGACTTCAACACCTGAATATGTATTTAATATTGATATACACAATGTTTGGCCTTAATTGAGACGATCTTAATTGTGCTATCAGTGTTATAGAGGCAGACAACAGTGTGACAGCACGTAAACATTTCGATTTGTGTTTGACAGCTCTTTGGAGTTGGTGTTATTTTTTATCACATCGACCATACGCAATCATTTTACTTTTAATTATTTCGTAAACAAAACGAAATTGCATTTTGATTCGGCATCACGCCATTTCTAACAACACAACAGTCCTGAAAGCAAAGGCAGTTTACTCACTGGATTTGACATTTAAAATATCCAGACAACCACTTGTTGAACCAGCAGGCTTGCTCATATTGAAGACCACGGCTCCGAGAAAACGACGTTTCAAAAGTTCAACTTTTCAGGCCCAGGGGAGTCTTAATACTTCTGACTTAGATTAAAGAAAAAAGAAGCGTACATTTAACATCCGGTTTGCGGTGCACAACTGGTCCTTTGATTTCTCTTGCAGTTTCTGAGCGTGTCCAAAATGTTCCTCTTGTTTTTCAGCATATAAAATCCAAATTTCGTCTGACTGTTGATGGATGATGGATGCAGCTTCACAGATGTTATGCCCAAACTGCTCTCTGATATCTCTGCCCCACGTAAAAGTTGGTGCAACTAACTGTGAAACCAAACCAACAACTGTACCGCTCAGCACCTGCTTCAAAATTACAACGTGAGCTGGGAAATGCGACGCAGCCCGAGCCTTGGTGAGTGACTTTGTGATGTGTACCGTCAGATTAAAGGTTTGGTAATATGTATGAGATGTATTAGAGTAGGAGGGCGGGAGAGAGGGAGGGTGGGAGGAGAGCCCAACTTCCTTTGACCACTTAGCTTTTCCCTGCCTTCTGCTTCAACTCCTGCTCGCGCGTGACGTCACGGGGACGAATGAAGTGATATTGCATACACAGTGAGTCAGACACTGTCAGAGGCTAATGGTGCGCTCTATGGGAATTGATTAGGATCAGCAAGGCTGTTTAAATGACCGAATCAAACGTTTGCCACTGATTAGGAACACATTTCCATCCCCGGAGAGTTCACTGACCTAACCGCACACACAGGCTGGAGTAAATTGTTTAAGCGTTCTGTTTAAATAATGCTTAGAAAGATGATAACTTATTTTTATTTTGTTCTGTCTTGCAACGCACTTACTTTCTCTCGCGCTTTTCCGGATCCTTCAATCGCGCGCGTGCACCTGTTGCTCCGTCCTCCCTCGATCCCAAACATCACACTGTTTCACAGCGCTCTCAGCTTGCCAGGTTTTATACGCACGGCGTCAGAATTAGAGTTTTTTTTGAGTGTGCCTGTTATATATTTATTCTGAATCATTATGTGGCGATGTTGCAATTATATTTTAATGCAATTTAAACGTTTATATTTAAACATTTTAATGCAATTTCCTCAAGTGCGTCTTTTCATTTTTCTTAGCTCATAGCCTGACATAAATGTACGCACATCTGTGTAATTTTATTTAATTATAGTCTGTTTGTTGAGGGTTAAGTATTCAACACTTTTTTGTCTGTTCTTACAAGTTACAAGTTTTTCCCAAGTATTTTACATCTTTAATTTTACATCTGAACAATCCTCTAAACAAACATTCAACGTCTCTGCTCATGCGTCTTGCGCGCAGTTACATGAATAATATCGAGAGGAAAATAATAGGATGATTTCTAAAATTGATCGGATGCATACAGAACAAGTATGAACAAATATCGCCTCATACTTGGAAAACAAATCAGGAAATCGGTATTAAATGAAGTACGCGCGCACTCTGTTTCCGAGGGGACACATGCGTGCGAGTTTCCCTCGTGTAGAGTAACACAACTGTACCCCTTTGCGAGCGTGCGCAATGACATCTTGACCTTAACAGCGTGCCATGTTGTGGCCGCCGCCAGCAGACACCCATATTTTAGGTTTAATTATGAACATTCCCACGGTAGCTCGGGGCCATATGGGAGCCCTAAATCTCGGTCTAAACGTGGCGAACGGGGGCGTATCTAATCGCAATTAGTGATTGTCATGTCCTCCTTTAAACGGTGTTCTCAGTGCACTGAAAAGAAATTAGGATTTTTGACAGGTGAATGACTGCACATTCAAATCTGCGTTTTTCAGTACCTGGTGTGCCAGACTGAAAAAAAAGTGTCACAGTAGGCTCATACTGCATGTGTGCATCACCAGCAAACTTTAGGCCATGATGACTTATTAAATCAAAATATAGATTAAGAGTCTATAAACTTCTGTGAAAAAACATGATGTTCGGTTTAAAAAAGTTCATGTTATTGTCAACAAATCGGACTTTTCTGTCCTCATCTCTCTTCCTCTACCCCACTTTCTCTATCTGTGTGTTTATGTGTGTGTGTGTGTGTGTGTGTGTGTGTGTGTGTGTGTGTGTGTGT
>CAIGQQ010026964.1:11732645-11751949 GCA_903798035.1 Danio albolineatus | reverse complement strand
TGTGTGTGTGTGTGTGTGTGTGTGTGTGTGTGTGTGTGTGTGTGTGTACGTTTTATTATTTTTCAATAGATCTTTAGCCCATGTAAAACAGAAGAGAGACTTTTAGGTGTTGTAAGTAACAATTTTCAACTCTTTAATAATAAAACATTTAACTTATTATTGGCTAAAATGGAATAAATAGGAAACACATATTTATTTAAAAGATCAGCTTGCATGTCAAATAAAATTGTCACTATTTACACACAAATAATTAAAAACCTTTATGAGTTTATTTTTCTGTTGAGCACAAAAGAAGACATTTTGAAGATT
Source organism: Danio albolineatus (assembly GCA_903798035.1). NCBI lineage: Eukaryota > Metazoa > Chordata > Actinopteri > Cypriniformes > Danionidae > Danio > Danio albolineatus. The sequence continues at coordinate 11,751,640 of CAIGQQ010026964.1, read as the reverse complement.
ATTGTAAACCAGTAGCCAATGACTTCTAACATGTTTTACATTCTTTAAAAAAGAAAAAAGAAACTCATAAAGGATTGTAACCACTTGAGGTTGAGTAAATAATCAGTTTTGGGTGAACCTCCCTTCAATCAGGATAATATAGCATCTGTAATGAAGAAACTTAATACTTCAACGGTGTATATTTGTCTTAGAATGTATATAAAATAATAAGCCCATTTAATTAATCAAACTTTCATCTCAGATAAAGTTTTTTTTCGTATTTGATTTTTTTAGTCTTCTTAATATGGGACGATTGTTTAATTTGTGACCACCATGTATCTCATGCAAATCAGCGTGATCTTGATATTCACGTTTTAACGAGAAAGTTAGGAGTAATTAATTAGGCTGCAGGGCTCTCTAAGCTATTTAGGGGCATCCGTTCATTGAAGATTGAGAGCGCGTTTCTCCTGTCCAAGGGCTTTTCTCCTGTCCAGCTCTTCTCAGCTTGCATTGCCTCTCAGAGGGCAGAATAGCCCAAGCCTTGATCCTCGTCAGTTGTCATCCCCAGTTCGGGCCACTTTGGCCGCTGCTAGTGGGGAAGTCAGGCCTAATCCCTGGAAGGAATCAGGGCAAAAGAAAAGCAACAATAACCAAGTCAACCGTAAAAAATGAAAGCGAAATCTCTATTATCAGCCCCAACATTTCCCAGCGATGCAGTGAAATCGGGCTGGTTTGTCATTCGAGTCAGACACCGGGGGGAGATTCTGGGGTCGCGATGGGTTGGTAGACTCACACGACGTTTAGAGAGCAATATTTCGGCGAAAGGGGGCCTCGCATTTGCAAAATCTCCCTCACATCCCGCCATAAGCATTAAATGCAGTCTGACTTTATGTTGTATAGGCAGCGCTAAACAAGAAAAGAGGCACAGTTCTCGCATAAAAGAACTCGGTTTTGGGGGATTAGGGACGGCCCAAATGATGGAGAATAACTTCTGCATAACTTTACAGCTCCTCTCTCTTCAGGTTTAGACTACGGATTAAAGCGCACAGTCTTTGGTTAACCCTTAACTGGTCACTTATATAGCCTAGTCAGTGTCATGAATTAGCAAACCAAAGTACTGAATATACAGTGCGCAATAAAACAACCTGTTCCAGATCAAACACAGCATCTATTTTTATTTCATGTTAAAGCTGCTTCAAACGTGACGTTGCTCTGTTTATGCAAGACAGAGTTTTAAAAGAGTGAGAGGTAGGACTCAGTTAAAAGTAGCTAAGTGTTTATTATGCTGTTCTACAATAAAATGTTAACGGCCAAACAGGTGCAAAATAGGCACCTTATTTATTTAATTATTTATTTATAAACATTATTTATTTATTTATATATTTATTTGTTATGTGTTATATGTTTATTATATATGTTATATGTTTACTATATATATATATATATATATATATATATATATATATATATTTTTTTTTTTTTTTTATTAATTAATTTATTTATTTATTTATTTATTTATTTATTTATTTATTTGTTTATTTATTTATTTAATTTCGTCAAATTCAGCCATTTGAAATTTCTGAACGAGTCATTCTCATATGGACTAATTCACAACAAATGTGACAGGGATTGTCCATTTTCACATTTATTCGTAAATTATCAAACGTTTGTGGGGAAAAAAACCCATAGACTTTACAGAAAACAATGTTCAAGACCCCAAATTCGGGCGCCACGGTGGCCTAGTGGGTAGCACGTTCGCCTCAAAGCAAGAAGGTCGCTAGTTCGAGCCTCGGCTGGGTCAGTTGGCATTTCTGTGTGGAGTTTGCATGTTCTCCCCGTGGTTGCGTGGGTTTCCTCCGGGTGCTCCGGTTTCCCCCACAGTCCAAAGACATGCAGTACAAACTGGGTAGGCTAAATTGTCCGTAGTGTATGAGTGTGAATGAGTGTGTGTGGATGTTTCCCGGAGATGGGTTGTGGCTGGAAGGGCATCCGCTGCGTAAAAAATATGCTGGATAAGTTAGCGGATCATTCCGCTGTGGCTTTATATTTTTATTTATGTGGCTGTGGATTAATAAAGGGACTAAGCCGAAAAGAATTGAATTTAATTGGCCTAAATTCTAAATAATAAATACTACTGAGTGATACGGTAATAAAAACAATTTTAAAATCCGCGTTTAGCCATGTAGGCTACTTTTTCATTTGAAGAACAATTATTCTCGTGATAGCTAATATCATCACGATCGCATATCCCAAGCACCATTTAGCCTACCTCAGTCAATGATTGTGATGTGAGGGTCAGATGACCCATGAAATCAATGTCTCTTGTAGTTCCTTAAAACCCTGCTTTTTCGTTTTAAAATTTCATTAGGACAATCTTGAGCCACACACATTAATAATTTTCAAAATTTAAACCAAGTAATCCAGGCTCATCCTTTTGCTTAAGAGCTCTCCAGTCGATGAAGATACTTCACTTAGGCAGCCTAATTAGTGATTTTTGTCCTCGCACAATTGCCTCTGTCTCCGTTGTGCATTCAAATCAAGCCCTTAATGCACATGGTAATTGTAGGCCTGTATAAAAAAACCCTGATTATTTTCACACTGATCAATAATCTTATTTCCTCCAGGGCACGTGTGCTAACCCTGATTTCACATAGGCTAGGCCTATATGTATGGGCTTATTTTCACAACAAATATCTTATATAGCATCACCGTGTGATTTTGTACCTCGTTCATAAACTGCTTGCAAACCGCTGAAAGCAGCTGCCTGAGGAGGGGAAATGACTTGGATCATCCAATTTAAGGCTATCACAATAACAGAGCTGCTACACTGTAGTAGTGGAGAGCTAATGCCACAATCCACGACATAAAACCTGCGAATTTACCCTCAGACATCAGCGCACGCAGTAGAATAGCCCTTAATGCGAGGCATTCTGAGTCCCCCATTTCCATCAGGCTCTCATGACTGCAGAATTGCCGTGGACTGCAAGTTATCAAGAGGCACTAATTTCACATTAAAGACCATTGACTGCAGTGGCTTGATTCGAGGGTTTGCGACAATTAACACAATCAGAATCGGAGCCCAGATCGTTTACCTTGACTCCGTAATTATTTTTTGGCCGCGCGCGCTATAACGCATTCGCGAAATTGCACACGGTGTCAAAAACCGGGAAGAGAGAGGATGATGTGCATGTTCATATAAAGGCACTGTCTCAACACACACACACAATAATGGAAACAGAAGAACAGACAGAAACATATTAGGATGTTTAATTCTGATTTTCATGAATGTACTCTCATGCTGCTGACCTTTTAAATGCATCTCGATTAAACATTAAGTATAATTTATTTAGACGTTTAACAGTAATTTCATATAGCTACACAATATATTCTATGTGATTACCCTAATCTGAGAAATTGCTCATTTTGCAGCAGGGTCTGTTATGAACTGAAATGTTGTATAAGTAACTTAATGATGAAAGTAAAATAAGGATGCCAATCTGTAGCAGTTACAGTAAAAAAAAAATAAATAAATAAATAAATAAATATATATATATATATATATATATATATATACACACTCTTCTGATCTGAAGGTTCTTCAGTGGTTCTTCAGTAGTTCTTTACGGTATTTGAGGTGCTATTTAGCACTTTTACTGTGTAACGGACCTTTAAAGCACCATAAAGGTTCTTCAGTGGTTCTTTAAGGTGGTCAGGGTGCTATATAGCACTTTTACTGTGTAAAGAACCTTTAAAGCACCATAAAGGTTTTTCAGTGGTTCTTTGGGGGGGGTTAAAGTGCTATATAGCACCAATACTACTGGTAAGCTCTTGTTCTTATAGCTAATTCTCATAACTCTTATGCCGGTTTTATTTGCGCAAAAGGGTAAAGTAACATTATGAGCACCACCTTAAAATATAGGTGCTATATAGCACCATTTCACAAAAGTACTATATAGCACCTATTTTTTAAGGTGCTGTATAGCACCAAAAAAGGCTCCCCCCTCGTTACGACCAAAGAACCAGTTTTGGTGCTATTCTTCAGTGGTTCTTCAGAAGTTCTTTGCGATATTTGAGGTGCTATTTAGCACTTTTACTGTGTAAAGAACTTTTAAAGCACCATGAAGGTTCTTCAGTGGTTCTTCAGTGGTTCTTTAAAGTGGTCAGGGTGCTATATAGCACTTTTACTGTGTAAAGAACATTTAAAGCACCATAAAGGTTTTTCAGTGGTTCTTTGGGGTGTTTAAAGTGCTATATAGCACCAATACTACTGGTAAGCACTTGTTCTTATAGCTAATTCTCATAACTTTTATGCCGGTTTTATTTGCAGAAAGGGTAAAGTAGCATAATGAGCACCTTAAAATATAGGTGCTATATAGCACCATTTGACAAAAGTACTATATAGCACCTATTTTTTTAAGGTGCTGTATAGTGCTGTATAGTGCTGTACTGTATATAGCACCAAAAAAGGTTCCCCCCTCGTTACGACCAAAGAACCAGTTTTGGTGCTATTTAGCACCTTTTTTTTAGAGTGTATATATATATATATATATATATACATACATATATATGTATGTATGTGTGTGTGTGTGTGTGTGTGTGTGTGTGTGTGTGTGTGTGAAAGAAAACACTTCTGCTCACCTTAAAGAGCCTATTTAAAATGTGATAATGATTAAAGCGTGTGATACTGTACTGTAGATATATGAGAGTCATATAAATAAGTGATTAGAGAAAGTTAACATTATGCAGCATAGGGACTATTTCCTGAGTAACAAAATTTAATAATGATAATCTGTAGCAGCACCACCCTTAAGTACAGTAAAAGTAAATAAAAAATCTGTAAAAATGTATAGCCTATAAATATATTTATATTATTTTTTATTATTCTTAAATAAGACTCTTATGTTTGAAACCACATTTATATTTGACCACAAATATTTGAAATGTTATACTTTTATAACTGTATACTGTGAGCTTCAATATGTTTTGATTTACTCTTTTATGATCAATATTGTTCTCGGCCATTATGATTCATTCATTCATTCATTCATTTTCTTTTCGGCTTAGTCCCTTTATTAATCCGGGGTCGCCACAGCGGATTGAACCGCCAACTTATACAGCATTTGTTTTACGCAGCGGATGCCCTTCCAGCCACAACCCATCTCTGGGAAACACATCCATACATTCTCATTCACACACATACACTATGGACAATTTAGCTTACCCAATTCACCTGTACCGCATGTCTTTGGACTGTGGGGGAAACCGGAGCACCCGGAGGAAACCCACGCAACCACGGGGAGAACATGCAAACTCCACACAGAAATGCCAACTGGCCCAGCCGGGGATCGAACCAGCGACCTTCTTGCTGTGAGGCGAATGTGCTAACCACTCGGCCACCGTGGCGCCCCATTATGATTCAAATTATTATTAATAAATTATTTGTGTCAGTTTCATGTTTTTGTAAAAACAGTGATGAATTTTATTTCTTTGGTGAATATAATTTAAGAAATAACAGCTGTTAATCAAAGGAAATACTTATAAATGTAATTTAACTCTTATCTGAATAAATTATGCATCATTAATGAATAAAGAATGAAAAAACTTTACAATTTATTTATTAATAGATGATAAATCATGGTTTAAACAAAAATATGTAACAGATTTACTGTAGCAAATATTTTTTGCAGAAAAAAAGTCTGTTAAAAATTCACAAGAATTACAAGAATAAATGAATAAAAGAATAAATTCATTAGAACAAATTCACAAAAAAAATAACTGTTTTAAATAATATTTAAAATATTTGTATTTTTAGGCCTTTAATATGCAGCCCGGTGAGCAGGAGAAACTTCTTTCAAAAACACAAACTGTATTGACCTAACAGTAAACAATGTTAGAAAGATATGTATTTAAAAACACAACAAATAAAAAGTTAAAGTGTATATTTAACAAAATAAACGCAGGGCCACCTCACATGTTTTATGTGAAATAGTCTACATAACATCACAAACATCACTGACTTAACCTAATTCAGCTTTTTTCTGCAACAAGTTTAAAGATTCGGTGTAAAAAGTCTATCAAAATGCAATTTAAAAAATCATTTAAACTAAATTTGACTGGCACAAATAACTGAAAACTGCTTTAAACTGGACTCCTTTACACTTCTTTTAGCTTTGGTCGTTTCAAGACAGGTGCGCCGGTCATCTGAAATCCCGTTCATCGCGAGACTAGAACAAGAGTCATGTGACCGACACAGGACAGAAAGAAAACAGGAAGCTCTGTAGTTTTGCAGCGGGCTCTGTTCAGTGGAAAAAGGAGATGGATTTATCAAAATGTCCTTTTGCGGTGTCATGTTCGTTTGTAGCATGCACTATTACATTTATGAGCTGTTTGGTTTCTCAGGCGCAGATGAGTGACGATGGTGCAGTAAAGCTACCAGGAGCAGTCATTCCTGTATCAAAGGCGAACAATCTGGAGTTTTTCTACTTTCTCAGCCTTTCATCATTTCCAGAGGACTTGGAAGTGAACGAGTATTGTGTTGAACTGCTTCGCATTTACGGTCAGCGCTACGTGACTTTCGCCAACTGTCTGGTGTTTTATGCACGACCTGTCAAAGTCTGTCAGAACTGTTACACTGGCTTCAACAGTCTGAAGGAAATATATCGAAATATATCATCCGGACAAGTGAGTGCTTATTTCAAACACCCATTTACTCGACATCTATGACATCGAATGTGTCTGTAATTATTATTATTTTCATGGTTTGAAGGGTGTTTTATAGAATTTCCTTATCGCTTGTCACATGTACTCATGTCTCGTGATTTTGTGTGTGTGTGTGTGTGTGTGTGTGTGTGTGTGTTCGTTCAGTGTTTCGACAAAGCCTGACTCACACCGATTCTGGAACAATTTAGTGAGCTTAAAAATCTATTTCAAGATGAAGTGGCAACTGGCAAGTTTAGAATAACTCTTTTTATGTCATTTTTTAATAAATATAATAAACAATATAATGACTGTCATGTTTTTACCATGATTTATAGCATAAACCCAGTCAAATGTCATTCAGTATACCAGTACAAGTTATGTTAAGTTCAGAACAACATCCATTTGATGATATATTAAAAACACTGTTCAAGGGTCACAATGCAGCCACAAAATACTCATTAAATGCCATTCTAAAACTTTTCTAACCAGTTGTTTTACTCATTTGTCGACAGGATATATTCATTAAATTTAAATATAATAAAGTAGTATGATCTATCTTTTTATCATTAGTAGTATGATCTTTTCATTTATTCATTCATTCCTTCACTTTCCTTCGGCTTAGTAGCTTTGTTCATCAGGGGTCGCCACAGAGGCATGAACCACTAACTTATGCAGCATATGTTTTACACAGCAGATGCCCTTGTAGCTGCAACCCAGTACTGGGAAACCTCCATACACGCTCATAAACTCCAGCCAGTTTATTCAATTCATCTATATCACATGTCTTTGGACTGTGGGGGAAACCGGAGCACCCAGAGTAAATCCACGCAAACACAGGGAGAACATGCAAACTCCACACAGAAATGCCAACTGACCCAGTTGGGTCTCGAACCAGCGACCTTCTTTTTGTGAGGTGACAGTGCTAACCACTGAGCCACCATGCCTCCGATCCATCTTTTATATATTTTAGTAAGTACAGTCAAATGTGTTACAGTTGGTGATGGTTTCTTGTGAACTATATTCTGATTTTGGAAAATATACATGCATATTTTGGCTTCATATGTATATAAAATTACTATTGTACATTTTAGTGGATGCAAACATCGAAATGGGGGTTTACATCTCTGATCTATATATTATCACCTACAGGGCTCAACAATAAGGACTGCCCGATGGTTCGGGGCCAGTGTGAGAGATGTTCAGAATAGTAGACAGATCATTACTGGCACTGATTGGGATTATTTGCCATGTTACTAAAGTTTAATTTGGCTGCAACTATTTGGCAATTGCATGCAAAAACTTAGAATTTAAGTTTGTGCTTTTAAGCCTTTAAATGCTACCTACTCTGTGATATCGTAAACACTATATTGCTTTTCATTCATTTTTTCTTTCATTCATTTTCTTTTCGGCTTAGTCCCTTTATTAATCTGGGGTCGCCACAGCGGAATGAACCGCCAACTTACCCAGCATTTGTTTTACGCAGCGGATGCCCTTCCAGCTGCAACCCATCTCTGGGTAACATCCATACACACTCATACACTACGGACAATTTAGCCTACCCAATTCACCAAATCGGAGCACCCGGAGGAAACCCACACAACCACGGGGAGAACATGCAAATTCCACACAGAAATGCCAACTGACCCAGCTGACGCTCGAACCAGCGACCTTCTTGCTGTAAGGCGAACGTGCTACTTACTATGCCACTGCGGCGCCCTATATTGCTTTTCAGTTCGTCCTATCTGATTGGATGTTGTGAGCACGTTTTTTTCCCATAACCTGTTAACAATCAGTAATGCGAAGTGACGGCAACATGAACGAAGCATCAAATTATGAGGCTAAAAGAAAATGTTCGTTTTAACATCTTAAAAGCAGACTTTAACATGGGTACAATTACACAAAAAACACACTTTGGCAAGTCAGCCACCTTTTGTTTTGCAATAAAATACCTGCACATTATCCATACTGCTATTTTTATTTACATAACACTAAATTTTTGCTCATTATACATTTATTAGCATTTTTAAAATATTTAAATTCTACATTCACAGACGTTATTTTTGACACATTATTTAAAATATGTGGCTAAGAAATAGTGAAACTTTAGTGAAATTTTAGCAGGGCAAGTAAAAATCTGAACCACTGGCCCAATCGAGCCAGTAGAAAAACTTCTTAGCATTGAACCCTGACCTATAATGGTTAGTTGGTATTTTTATAGTGAAACATATGCAAGTTCTTATAAGTCACATATGTGCTGCAGCTGTAGAAGTTAATCCAAAACACTTCATATCTTGTTTGATTGTGTGTTTGTCCTCATAAAAGGGCCCTGGAAATGTCAGTTGCCATGACAGCCTGACGCGTTCTGATAGGTTGATGCTGCTCTATACCCTCTACAGCAATTTAGAAGACATCTGGACATCAGCAGAATGTGATCGTAAGTAATAATGTTGCTTCACTTTAAACTAGCTTTAGGTTTGATCCTTCCCTTATTCATGTTTCTTTCTCTTTTACTTCTAAACAGATGATATACTTGCAGTAGAAAAAATATGTCAGTTTTTAAGTAACATAATACCTTGTTTTTATTCAATGTAAAGTACTGCATATTGTGAGGATTTTGAGTTTGGTTTATTTTGTCTATTAGAATGTTTGGCTGAACATGAAGAGGCTCTCACCAATGACACTCGCTACTTCATGGCCACTTTGAATGAGTCACTCAGCTGTTTTGAGCAACATCAGGTAATACCAAACAGCTTATGTATGTAGACAGGGTCTCATTTGAAATAAGTGACTGGAGTTTAAAGAATATCCTGTTTTCTAAAACAGAGCAACCACTCTGAACTGTGCAAGGACTGCAAAGCTCGATACAAGAGGTTGAATGAGCTCTATGGTAAAATGGAGAAAAACCAAACCCTCTGCATTGATATAGAAGACGCAGTAAGTATACACTAATACTGTATATAGGACCCTGTTACCTGACTCAAACCCAGTCCTGACTTTTAAAAATCAAATTAAATTTTATAATGTGAAATTTGGGAGAAATGTAAAATAGCACCCTCTATAGTGCTTGCATATGTAGAAAATATACTACAAGTAAGCGCCAAACAGCTGTATTTCAAAGATTTTTGAGATCTGGACTAAGCAATCAAGGTAAAATCCAGGTAAACTATGTGGTCGCAGTGAACTTTTTGTTTGCTTTTGAAAACACTGTTGGTTTTGTTTAGGTCAGCAGTTCACTTGGTGATCTGTATGACTTCTTGTGGACATGCACAAGAACAATGTGTATCTAAATTATACAACAAATTGTACCCCAAGTAACATATTTCACATTCACAAAAATGTAGACAGCACCCTTTAGTGGATTTGTTAACTGAAAATTACAACGAAGCCAAACTGGAGTTAAATGTAGGCTGAGCAATGTATTTCCAATGAACCTTTGAATTGCAGTCCTTAGTTCTAAAATAAAATGCTAATGAACAGCTACTGGCACTTTGACAGTCAAATAAAAGTATACAGGCATACACACACACACACAAACACACACACACACACACACACACACACACACACACACACACACACATATATATATATATATATATATAATAGGCACAAGCTCAGTTTTTTTAATATTGTATTGTATAGTAGGTACTACATTTGATATGGAAATTTATTTCCTGTGTAGTGTGAATTCAATCTGAATACATCCATCATATTTTCACTGTCATTTGACCTATGGTGTCAGTTGTATCACATTGTTGTCATTCATAAACCCCATCCTGTGGCCTCATGTCACTGTCAAGTGGCCATCAGATGCACACTTCAGAATATTGCTATTAGTTGTTGGGCATTTTTTAGTTACTGTTTCATAAATACTGTGAATTCAGACATGCTTCTCATCTTGCTTACTTATCTTACTATACAGTTTGGAAATGGAAATATTCAGAAAAAAGTACACTGGTACTATGAGATTCAAAATAAACAAAACAAATGTGGCCAATACAAAATTAACATGCATGGGTCCTGGCAAAGCATTAAGGTCTTTAGAATGTACTTCGCACCATTCGCTGATACATGTTGTTAAGATATTCATTTTGTATAATATTAATAGCCTTCCTTAAAAACATCTTAATGTAGGTCACTTTAGTATTAATTTGTTTGTCTGTATTAGGCCTGTCACAATAATCAATATATCGACTTATCGCACAATACATGGACATGACCTCAATGATTTTTGGTGACGCAATATATATCGCCCATATGTAAAAAACGATTCTTGCAGCATTTTAGCTGACTGCCCAACCTCTCTATCTCTATTGGAGGTGTCAGTGTCAGTATGGTTAAAGAAACACTATAGTATTTACCATAAATGACTCAAGTATATTCCCATGTGGGTGCCTGACAACTGAAAATAGATCTGGTAGCAGATATCACAGCCTCTGTTACTTTTTATCTTGCATTTTTTTCACATTCTGATTCCAATGCCTAATTAATAAATGGTTAAAATGACTATAATTAAATTAAATATTCTTTAGAAGATGACAATAATATTGTTTATCGTGACATATTTTGGTGCAATATATCGTACAACAAAAAATAGATATCATGACAGGCCTAGTCTGTATACTTTTATTTGACTTTCAAAGTGCCAGTAGCTGTTCATTAGCATTTTATTTTATAACCAAGGACTGCAATTCAAAGGCTCATTGGAAATATATTGCTCAGCCTACATTTAACTCCAGATAGGCTTTATTGTAATTTTCAGATAACAAATCCACTAGAGCGTGTTGTCTACATTTTTGTGAATGTGAAATATGTTACTTGGGTACACTTTGTTGTACAATTTAGATACACATTGTTCTTGTGCATGTCCATGAGAAGTCATACAGATCACCAAGTGAACTGCTGACCTAAACAAAACCAATAGTGTTTTCAAAAGCAAACATAAGAGAAAAGTTTACTGCGACCACTCAAACCTGAGCTCTCTGTAATACAAGCACAACACCATACAAAGTGAGCTACTGAGCAAACTGACCACACCGGAAAATGTATCCACATGAAGATAGAGAAGTCATACTTATTCTATTGCAAATCATAGACACAGATAAGGTGTTTTGTGGTATATATTAGGTGTTATAAATGTAGTTAAACCAAAGTCCCTTTAAGTCAAGTCATTTCACTCCATGGCCATCTTTGAAACACCTCTCGGGCAATATGCTCGAGCATTCTGTTTAAATGGGCAAACATCAGATTCTCCAAAACTGCTTGCCAAGCTTACAATTAAATTTCATATTGGAAATGACCAATAAAATTAAACAACAATCACTCTTTAGTTTCATTTCTGAAAGTTCAAATCACACAAAATCTGCAGAAACTCACGTCTGGTACGAGCCCCTTCCCCGGAGGATCGTCAGTCTATAACTATCGATGATTGGCTCCTGTACTAGAAGGCTGGGCTTCAATTCGCCATATTGACCATTACACTTTTCCCAATTCAAAACTATATGAGTGACATGTCTTGTGTATTCTGTAGGCTTTGGTTACATGTATGTTGAAGAATATTTTTGTGATTTCTCAAAAATGTAGGCTGAAGCACATATTTCCAATGAGCCTGGAGACACCTTAGAATTATAAGGTTCTATCTGACATTTTTGTCAAAACTAAGTTACTGACTTATTCTTATTAATTGACAACTTATTTACATTATGGGATGTTTTTTAATAAGTTGTTTATATTTTAAGACTTAAAAAAAAAAAAATGTTACACTTGTACTGTTTGCTATGGAATGCAAAAACTTTGAAGCTCAATATCTCAAAATCATTCAGAATGCAGATAGAACCTTCTAATTCCAAGATGACGAAATCTTTAATATCCTGCTGGAGACAGAAATTCACCTAAAACATTAATTGTGTGTGGTTGAGTAAAATAATCCCATATTTAAATTTTGGAGTGAGACATCCATCAGTAGATGAACATAACACTACCAGAAATACAGTATGCAATTCATTACCTTGCTTACTTTTCAGATGAACATAACGCGGAAGTTGTGGAGTAAAAACTTTGGTTGCTCGTTCCCTCGTGAGGAGACTGTGCCTGTCATCGCAGTGTCCAGCTTCATGCTCTTCCTCCCCATCATCTTCTACTTAAGCAGCTTCCTGCACTCGGAACAAAAGAAACGCAAGCTGATACACCGTGAGTAACCTGCCTGTCTGTGCAAATTGTCTTTACAGAAGGCTCAAGGACAAGGGCAGAGGTGCTCCACAATGTTAATTGTGCATGCATGACCCCTACTGCTTCAGTTTTTATGGTCAGACAGTGCTTAAAGTCCCTGTGAAATCAAAATAAAGTTCAGCATGTTAGTCTTAAGGAGATCTATAATTTAGTGTGCTCAAAAACAAGGACAAAATTCACAATTAGAACATATAAACCTGGGCTGCGTCTGAAAATGCCTACTACTCAGTAGGTACTGCATTTAAATTTAAATGTACTGCTCGACTGTTAGAGAAGTATGTTCTATACAGTATGTATGTCAGCAGCATGAATGAAACTCGGGCGTACTACATCCTCTGTTTTGTCATGATCACGTGACCTACGCACGTCAGTTGCGTTGCTTAACTCTCATTCATCAAATCTCTCGTGTGCCATTATGGGATAATGTAGCGTGCATGGGATGCACACTTCAGAATCTCGCCGGAAGTAGTAGGTCATCCGGGTAACTTCTCACATACTGATATTCGAATTTTATGAATTTGGACATACTACTCGGCTTACATACTGATTTTATCGTACTATATAGTATGGAAGTATGCGGTTTCAGACGCAACCTGTGAATTCGGACAAACTACATGGCTTGCATACTGATATTAGCATAATAAATAGTATGGAAGTATGCGATTTCACATGCAGCAATACTTTTTTTCATCAAATATCATAGTTTGCCTCATACTTCAGTTTCTCATCAAATCCTCTGACCAATCAAACGCACTCTAGTCATGTTTTCATTTGATGCACTTAAGCTCAACCACTCTCACTGGCAGAGCTGTGATTAAAAACAAAACACAACACACTATTGGCTGTTTTCCTTTAAAGGGGAGGGGCTACTCTTATGTCCTGCCTTGTCTTCATGTTTCAGTTGAAATTACTTCACACAATTTCAAAGAATTTCACAGGACCGTTAACTGAGCATTCTTAGGTCAACAACATTGCTATTTCTAGCTGCTTTCAGACCGTTTAGAACACTAACCGTCTCTGACTTCAAGGTTAAACTGTGCATTGAATATTTTGTCGCATCTTCTGCCAGTCTGGTTTAATCTATTCCCACATCCTGATCCACAGCCAAAAGAGCCAAATCCAGCAGCAGCCTAATGAATATCCAAGACAAATTCAGCTGAGTGAAGAGGGGGAAAGAGCTTCACCTCTCCTGCTAAACCCACAGGCACTTACAACACGGATGGATGAGGTTTATGCCTTCTGCTGGACTCCAAACGCATCCTGGATCAAATAGTACATGATCACATTCTGTCACTTCGTGTTGTTTGGTCTTGCACTGTTTGTGATTTGCACAGTTGATTTAAAGTGATGGCTCACTCCAAAATGAAAATTCTTTCATTCTTCTACTGAACACAAAGAACAATATAATGAAGAGTGTTTGTGCAAAGAAGAGCTTTTGACATCCATGGTATGTTTTGTTTTATGTCAATGTTTTCTTTTTTCAACAGTTTTCAATATATCTTCCTTTGTGTTCAACTAAAGAAAGAAATTCATAAAAGTTTAGAACCACCTCGAGTGTGAGTAAATAATGAGGAAATTTTAATTTCTGTGTGAACTAAATTTGCCAATTATTTGTTTGTCTAGTTTTTATTTTGCTTTGTGGCAATTTTGCTGTTTTTCAGAGATCATTTATGTTCATTTCAATAATTCTAAAGGATGTTGGTATTATATTGTTGTATTTAAGGTATAAAAACTGCAAAAATGCTTTTCATACTTAGATTTTGTCTCTTTTCTCGTCCCAATATTTTTAAAATCTTGATTCAAAAAGCATTAAAAAATTATAACAATATTTATTTAAACAAATATTGTTAATTTTTTTAAATAATAGGACAAAATTGTGTTTTGTTTTCTTCTTAAAACAAGCTAAATAATCTCCAGTGAAGTAAGTAAAATAATGTTGTGTTTGGTTTGAAATGAAAAAGGGAAAAACTCACTTTTTTCATCTGGAATCAAATGTATATTTTTTAGTTGTCTAGAAAATGTAACAATTTTAAAATGTTTGGACTTGAAACAAGAAAAAAACTCTAAGAAAACATTTTTTGCAGTGAAGGAGAACTGTCTTTTATGTGAGACTGGGTATGCTGCATTTTTCCTGCACTAAGAGAGCATGTTACATTTTATAATCACCGTTTCGGTAATAATGAATGTGCGCACACAAGCATTACATGGCACAGGTACTACTTCTGGAAGCACTCCGTGTGCATTAGAGAAACGATTTTATGACAAAAACTTTATTCAGGTTTAAAGGTGTATGCAGTGAGTTGAAGAGAAAAGTAAAGGATGGAAGAGACTTTATAAAGCTTTTCTAGATTTATGTGCCTGTTGGATTTCAATTTACAGTGGTGTTTCCACCGTCTTGTCTAATTTGTATGGTTAATTCAGATGTTTGATGAACATTGGAGTCTGTAAAATATTTGAAAAACAATAAGTATCTTTTATTTACTCTTATTTAGAATTTACTCCATTGCTGAGACTTGAGTGTTATTTATTCATCAGGTCAGTTTAGTTTACTGTGCAAAAAAAAAAGAAAAACCTTGTGAAACAGTTTCCAATCCACTGGTTTCCTCATACCTCTATTAAAATATGTTAATAGTGCTTAACTCCTAAAGCCTTCCTTGTTACGATTGACAGGTTTGTTGTTTTCAGGGTTACATGGACTTTCCTTGGATTGCAAAGTGCCCGTTTCCCCAGTCGTTAGCAGCTAATCTAAATGTAGGATAAAGTTACTTGGCCGAATAATCGTACCAACACATCCGTTTAAGCTGCATTGGCTTTTTGGTCTTATGGAGCCGAGCCATTGCCTATCACACTGCCCGGTAAGCGCATTTTGCTTGATTTGTCCAATCATATGATCGTACAGAAAGATATGGGGGAAAATAGCCTTTTCATACCCGGCTCATGAGTGCAATGTCTAACAAGAATGACAGCTTTTATCCCTGCAATGCCATTAGCCGTTAAGCATTGCTGAAAGTCATTACTCCTGACCTGACTGCCAAATGTAGCAACCAGGCGAATTTTATGTCCACGTGTCTGACGAATTGACGCAAAAGCTGAAATACCTTTTGAGATAAATGACCCAGGCCTCGGTTTACCTGACAAGAACCTTAGAGAGGATATAAGATTGAGATTATCCCTCATCACGTTTGCCCTGGTAAGAATCAGAGCAGTGACTTTGGACCTTAAGCAATGAGCCCATTATGAAATATCCCTGAACTCAACAAGGGCTTAGAAATTAGTGTAGCTGCTGAATTTTGAAGTTTTCTTTTAAAGTTGCCATTTGGATTTTTGATCTGCCACTGGAAATTTGGGGCTGTCATTAGAAATTAAATAGTTTTTCTTTGTTGATGATTACGTTGTTTGTGCTCTTGAGAAGAACTTGTATACTAACACCATGCCTGATTGTATTTGAACCTTTTATAAGGTTGTAAGTTTATTCAGAATAATAAAAAACCATTCCGAAATGCAAAGTTTTCATTTAATCTTTTTGTTTGTTCTATATGAACAATATGCTGCATGAAAAATGTCAGCTGAGTTTTTACCATGCTATTATAATCACTCATCTGACTTGTTTCCAAGTACCATAATACCCCAAAGAACTTTAGGAATTGACTGAGAATATTATTTTGGTAATTATTATTAATTATATTATTAGACATTTGTATTTAGTTATTGAATTTTTATGCAACTTTGGATTTTAATCCCAGGTCCAGTTTCCCGTTGTATTTGCATTTCCCCATAGATTGCTTAAATATTGTTTGAGAAAAAACTGACATCACATCGGCAGAGATATGTGCAGTGAAAGTTGTCTTTATTATTATTGATATTATTTAAATTAAGTTATTAAAATTAATTATTAAAATGAGTCCAAATTAGATTTTAAAAATAATTTAATTTTGCCTTTCTTTTCTATTTATGTTTCATGTGCAGTGCAAGTAACGTTAGTTATTAAAGCCTGGTGTTTGAGGATTGATGGATGGATGGATAGACAGACAGACAGGCAGGCAGACAGATACTGTAGATAGATAGATGGATGGGTGTTTGGGTGGGTGGATGGGTGGATGGATGGATAGATGGATGGATAGATAGATAGATAGATAGATAGATAGATAGATAGATAGATAGATAGATAGATAGATAGATAGATAGATGGACAGATGGACAGATAGATGGACAGATAGATGGACAGACAGATGGACAGACAGACAGACAGATAGATGGACAGATAGATCGATGGATGGATGGATATATAGAATGTTTATCATGATTAACACTTAATCATGTCCAATTTCTACTTAAATGTTTTAAAAATCATTAGCATGTGCATTTGAATCATGATCATAAATACATACAGGCATGAGCTTTATTTTGTTTTGTTTTTTCTAGGCCTTTAAGTCATCATCTTATGTATTAGACAAAGTACAATAACTGTATTTGGGTTATATTGTGAATTTATCACTAATTAAGTTCATTCATCAGATCTGTATCTGTCTCATTCATCATTGCTTTAATGTAATCATCCTTTAGGGTTGCTGCATCTATTTAAAACTGCCGAATCCTCCGTCATACATGTGGTGTGTGCATATTTTGTGCAACACTAAAACCTTTTAAAACGGTCAATTACTTAATTAGCTAAAGCTGAATATGCTGCTTTGTTGAAGAAATATAGCTTTATAATTAGCGAACTCTCACTTAAGCGCCAGCGTGTGTTGCTAAATGAAAGGGGCTATTATGACCTCATAAGGGGCGAAGTCTGAAGATCATGGGATTATGGTATTATGATAGATTATAGAATCACTTCATCACAGTTATTTAGCAGCGCTGCAGAGTGTTTCCACCGCTGATCAGTCTTAAAAGTTCCACCCCATTACAAAGGTCGTACAAGAGGTCAGCTGGAGGAGACGTTATCGCAGATGCTGATTGGTGTGTCAGAAACCTAAGGTGGATGACTTGTGTTCCCTGTGGCTTCTTTTAATAAGACAACAGGATCACAGTGGGCAAGGCTTACACAGGCCCAGGGGGGTCTGGCTGAGTAAGAGCTTCTGAATAGGGGTTATGCCATGAGGGCAGAAACATCTGACCCTGTCGGGTACCCCTGCCCACTCATCTCTGCGTACAGTGGGTTGCCCATCAGCTGTATCAGACGGCTACAAAGCCTCTTGAGGTGAATAAGAGATGAGATTTCAGGGAGGCAATAAGTGGCAACTGTGGTTCATCTTCATTCATTCAGGAATATTTTTAAAGTGTAATTGCTGTTTGAAAAGCTCAGTTCAAAACAACTGAAGGCAATGGATGAAACGGTTCCTTCAACTGAATGTTTGTTTACTGTTTTGTGTTCATAGTGCAAAGAAAGAAAGAAAAAGAAAAGAAAGAAAAAAGAAAGAAAGAAAAAGAAAAGAAAGAACAAAAGAAAGAAAGAAAGGAAAAGAAAATAAAGAAAAAAGAAAGAAAGAAAGAAAGAAAGGAAAAGGAAAGAAAGAAAAAAAGAAAGAAAGAAAAAGAAAAAAGAAAGAAAGAAAGAAAGAAAGAAAAAGAAAAGAAAGAAAGAGAAAGAAAGAAAAAAAGAAAAAGAAAGATAGAAAGAAAAAAAGAAAGAAAGAAAAAGAAAGAAAGAAAAAGAAAAAAGAAAGAAAGAAAGAAAAAGAAAAGAAAAAAAGAGAAAGAGAAAGAAAAAAAGAACAAAAAGAAAAGAAAGGAAGAAAGAAAGAAAGAGAAAGAAAAGGTAAAGAAAAAAAGAGAAAGAAAAAGAAAATAAAAAGAACAAAAGAAAGAAGAAAAAGAAAAGAAAGAAAGGAAAAGGAAAGAAAGAAAAGTAAGAAAGAAAGAAAGAAAGAAAGAAAGAAAGAAAGAAAAAGAAAAGAAAGAAAGAAAGAAAAAAAGAAAGAAAGAAAGAAAATAGAAAGAAGGAAAGAAAGAAAGAAACTAAGAAAGAAAAAGAAAAAAAGAGAAAGAAAAAGAAAAGAAAAAAAGAAAAGAAAAGAAAGAACAAAAGAAAAAAAAGAAAAGAGAAAGAAAGAAAGAAAGAAAGAAAGAAAGAAAGAAAGAAAGAAAGA
>CAIGQQ010026964.1:11551286-11732635 GCA_903798035.1 Danio albolineatus | reverse complement strand
AAAGAAAGAAAGAAAGAAAGAAAGAAAGAAAGAAAGAAAGAAAGAAAGAAAGAAAAAGAAAGCAAGCAAGCAAGCTGGAGCCAACAACAGAAACAATGTGTTTGTCGTGTTTTAATGACTCCTTGAAGAGGACACCCAGATTCTGCACACGAGATGATCTGATGGCAATCATTTCTGTTTTATCTACATTTAAGGTTAAAGGGTTTTGAGATTTTTACATCGTCTAAACACTTTAAGGTACTAACAGCTAAAAGTCATAAATTAGTAACTCTGGATGTTTTCAGCACAGTAAAAATACACACCATACCCTCTTAGAAACGGCCCCCAAAAGAAGCATGTTCAAGGAGAAAATGGGAGGGTGCTAAAACCGAGCCTTGAGGGAGACCACAGGTGAGATCAGCAATACAGGATGAGAAGTTACCTATAGTTTGATAGAATTGTTTCTGTCAGACTGAAACCACTCAAGGACTGTACCTTTCTGGTCCACATCTGACTCTGATCTAGACAACAAAATAGAGTAATCATATTAAATGCTGCTGACAGATCTAAAAGAACCAGAACCACTGAGCACCAGAGCCGTATGATATCATTTAACACTTTAAGAAGGGCCGTTTCAGTAGTATGAACATTTTACATCCAGACTGAAAAGAAAAATCAGTATTAATATTAAAAAAAGAATGCAGTTGATCAAACAATATCTTTTGTAAAACCTTAGAGATAAATGCTAGGACAGATACAGGGTGGAAATTATTCAGAACAGAAGGATGCAGTGAAGGTTTTTGAGAAGCAGAGTGACAGTAAGATTTAAGACAGAAAAAAGATCAAGCCTGGTCCAATAGTGTCAGACATTTGATTTAAACATTTAAGATGGATTATGTTATAACAAAAAACAGTTTTAAAGGGATACCCATAGTAAACGTACATCTGCAAGGTGTATTTTAAAGATTGATCAATTTTAAAAACATCTAAACAGGTTTAAAAACCGTCTGCTGTATGAACATTGCAAATTGTAAATATCTTAAAGACATAGGCTATTCTGTCTATTTAATGTCCAAAAATCGATGTCTAATAGACGTTTTTAAGAATGTAACCAAACAGTATTGAGGGAAAATACAATGGAAGTCACTGGGCACTAGAAACTGTTTGGTTCCCCACATCTCAGCAAACAGAATGTTTCATTCTTATGGTGAACAACCCTTTAACTGGAAAACTAGGCTTTAAAATATATCACCCCTCTTTATGTAATATATCTGGCCATATGACAAAGGAAATGTCACAGTCTTAATTTACATGCTACTTGTTATAGTTGATTTCTATACAGATTTATGGCCTTTAGTGCAAAAACATTCGCGTAATAATGAAGATGAGGGGTTGTGACCTGCACAATTACTCCCTGCATATTTAACTCTGCCTGATTATTGCAGGAGGGTAAGAGCATCTCTCAAGTCTGAAGTAAGCAGTCTCATCACTGTAGATCTATTTGTTATTTTGTGCTGCCATCATCATTTAGGTCAATGGGACTGAAGAGGAAATGGCAAAGGTTATTGAGGAGGGTTTGAGCATGATCACATCCTCTCGTTTTCACTCCCTCTCCTGTCAAGATGTTTTTATTTATTTATTTAACTATTTGTTAATAACGTGGAAACTATTAGCAGTTGTTGCAATCATATTGATCCAATATGCAAGAAGATAAATCATAAATCAGTTCATAGAATTACTCTAGTGCCACCTATTGGTAGGATCGGAGTTTAAGCATGCTTTGCAAAGCTACAGTTTGTTGACTGATTTATTATTGAATTAATTTATTTAAACAGGACATCAGTGGTGGAAACATACAAGCAATGAAATCTTCAAACCAGTCTATTTCTTCTTCTTCTTCTGAATTTTAACATGTTTTAAAGCAGGAGTTCCCGAACCTTTCAGACCGCGACGCCCAAAATAACAATGATCGCGACCCACTATCTTCTGGTTATAAATATCCAAACATTGCACACACATTAGGCCTATATAAACATGACCATAATAACAACAGAAAAAAAAGTGCAACAGTCTAACAACCATATAATATTTATAGTTATTTATAAATTTGTTTAATGTAATATTAACAATTTAATAATCCAATGAAATGAACAAACGATTCTGATCGTTGTTGTTTTTTATGCAACTATTATGTATACTATTTTTATCTTTTGTGAGTTATGGATTAAATACGGTCATTCTAATAGTGTAATCAAATTTATTTGACTTTTGGAAATGACCGAGCGACCCCGTCATTGTCCCTTCACTCTCACTCTGGGAACCAGCTGAAGTAGAAGACTGTCTGCTCACCGTCAATCTGGGAGACCAGCTTAAACTAGCTAACTATACTAGACTGATTACAGTTTAGTTTTGACTAATGTCACACTTTTGTCAATTGTCACTAAAGAAAAATGAATCGTTTTTAAGAAAATCTTTGCCACAGGAGGGCGCCACGGAAACAATCAGATCGCAGAGAAAAATGGCGCTGGAAACATGTATAGCTTTTTTATTAGCAGACATGTATGATGCTGAAGATGTATTGTTATTTAACAAAAATGCGACTCGCAAACGTCGGAGAGCCAGGTGAATGAAAATGTTTAACATTATACATAACGCAAATGCTGGTTAATTTAGTAAACAAACAGGAGCGAGCCTTAAAATGCCCTGTTTACACTACAGCATGCGGATGTTTATATATTTCTGCAGTTGTTCAGCCAATTAATATCAGCTGCTAATGTTTTTAAAACGGGGTTGCTAGTTAGACATTTACAGCAAATGGGGAAAAGTGATACAATTATACTTTATATTTCAGTAGCGTGAAGCTGAGAAATGAAGAAAGTGTTACTGTTAATCTGAAAAGGTAAGTTTACCCACACATCGTGTGAGACATATATGCTGCCTGTCAAGATGGTGTTTATGGTCAAATATTCCATAAATTCTCTAACATTTTTTATTTGTCACTTATAAGAGAAGATGATGAAAAAGTTGTTTTCAATGCCGTTCTGCAAAGCTTGACTCTCAGTGACTTTAAGAGTCACTTCCAGCTGACGCCAACTCAAACTGAGGTACTTCATCTAATGCTAGTCCTACTCGCTAATCCTCATTTGTGTTTTGTAAACAGATTGTTCTTTTTGTGTTTGTAGGAGTTGGTACAGCTGCTGGCACCGTGTAAATGGGCTGCCATTAGGCAAGAGGGCTGGACCGTGTGGCATGCTGTTCTCTCCAGTCTGTGGGCTCTTTCTACCCAAGAGTCCTACCAGAGTGTGGCAAATCGCTTCCACGTCACAGAGTCTCTCATTTGTGATCAAATGGATGAATTCTGTACACTTCTCACTACCAACTTAGCTAATCATATTCACTGGCCTCAGGCGGAGGAAGTGGAAATGTGTGTGAAGGGGTTCTTTTCAGCTGTGGGCTTACCTGATACTCTTTGTGTAGTAGGAACACGTTTGATTCCTATCATGAAGCCAACTGATGTACCAGATTCAGAGGTATATAGAGACACGGAAGGGGCATATTTTGCCAAATTCATGGCTTTTTGTGACCACAAGGGTCGATTTACTTACGTTTCTGCAGAGCATCCTATAAACTGGCATAACTCAAAAGTCCTCTCAGCCTCAGAGGTTGGCAAGGCATTGCAGGAAGACCCCGTGGCTCTGTTACATGGCAAACACATCTTAGGTGACTCCACCTTCCCCCTTTCAGAGCACTTTCTAACTCCTTTTCCTGATTATGGAACGTTTGGACAGAAAAAAGTATGTTATAACCAGAAAGTGAGGTCAGCTCTTGCAGTGGTTCAAGGCTCCATACATACTCTGAGGTCTTGTTTTCAGAGGCTCCAGTGTCTGCAGAAGCACTCCGTTTGCCAAAGCAGTTTGTCTGTGAAAGCATGCTGTATTTTATACAACATGTACCTAGAAACCTATAATGTGATAGTGGACTGCATGGATGATGATATACCACAAAAACCTTTCCATGAACTACCCTATGGGCACTCTGGAAGTCTTGGTGGAATATCTAAAAGACAAGACATTGCAGCCTCACTCGGGCGAACCGCTAAAAAAAGAAAAACTGTGCATAATTAGATCATTATTTTCAGCATTGCATATGATAATGATTGTATGTTGGGGGGGATTAGAGTTTAAAATAAATGCAGAATTGTGATTTAATTAAAGGACAGTTTACCCAAAGATGAAATTCTATCATCATTTATTTACCCTCCACTTGTTCCAATACTGTTTGAGTTTCTTTTTTCTGTATAACAACAACAGCAAAAAGATATTTTGAAGAATGTTTGACTTTATTTTTAGTTTTTTCTATGGATGTTAATGGCTGCTGGTTTCTGACATTCTTCAGAATATCTTGTTTTGTGTTCAACAGAAAAAAGAAATGCATTCAAATTTAAAACCACTTGGGTGAACTATCCCTTCAAGAGATACATACATTCTTTCTATTTTTAAGTCTGAAAACATGGAGTCTTTTATATGTAGTTGTTGTTGTTGTTATTATTATTATTATTATGCTTTTGTAATAAATGACCTAATGATAATATTCCTTTTTTTAAAGACAGCTTATCTGTAGTTTATGAAATAAAACATTAATTAGCGTTTTACTCAAAACAAGTACCTATAATTGGCAAACCCAGAGGACCGATCATAACTCTGGCATATTTTTTTTCCTAAATCTGTATTTGTCAGCTTAGTGAAATTGCAGCAAGAAGTAGAACAAATAAAGCTTAGTAAACCACAAATTTCATCTGCAAATCACTTAACTATTAAATGGTTTGTTTACGGACTCAATGATCTATTAAAATTAGGGAATGGATGTTGGTTAAAGTTTTTAAAGAGAAAATGGGTTGTAAATGTTAAATAAGCTGAATCTTAATATATATATACTTTATATATTGGGTTTTGCCTTTTGGGTGTGCTGAGTGTGTAAAGGTTGAACAATCCAAAATTGAATTGTACATCAGCACCGGAAAATGTCAGTTTTCTTACTTGGTTATTCCAGTATCAACAACTATATATATATATATATATATATATATATATAGTATATTTACGATCTAAATTGTATATATATATATATATATATATATATATATTTATAAATCCATAGATTTAGTGTATATGATGTACTACAGTAACAGAGCGCATGCGTAGAACACGTACACTGCTACTTGGAAACGGCGCATAGATTTTTCGTATCTCCAAAACTACGACATCAAGCAGCGAGGCGTTATTAACACGCCACAATAAAAGCCTGTGCCGTGTAGAGCGCAGAAAGTGTGTAAACCTTACTACCAACAATCTTAACACAACGCCATAAAATTATTCGTATTTTGGAAAATATCCACCGAAATAGCTGAATGATCAAATCAGATTGACAGAGTCGTTGTACAATAAAACAACCCTCAGGTAACTTTTGTTTTGAAGGCGGTCGCTATCGTGTGTGCGTGGATGCTGGCTTCCCTCGCCGCATATGTGAGTAGTCCTACAGTGGAGTGACTGATAGGGCGGCAAGGCGGCAGAAAAGATCAGGGGTTTATTGCCGCTGCGAAATGGCCGGACAGCAGTTTCAGTACGACGACAGTGGCAACACTTTTTTCTATTTCCTCACGTCCTTTGTAGGACTAATAGTCATCCCAGCCACCTATTACATCTGGCCTCGGGATCAGAATGCGGGTAAGGCCCCATATGCTAATACACCAGCAGCTAACCAGTTACCTGTCGCTTGATGGTCAGTCCTGGTAGCCAGATTGCCACTGCAGCTTGAGGAAGATTTGTTGACATCCCAGAATGTAACAAAACGAACGACGAGGGTTATTTCAGCAGTGACACAAAGGGCTCGCTGGATTGTTGTTTTGTAGCATTAGCAGCTGACCCTCACTCAGCTCCTCTAACGTTACATTAGATAGCATATTTACAGTATTTTTATGTGTCAGTAATTGATCATAATACACATAGTTATAAAGACCACTATTAGGTTAAATGTCTTTTTGAGTGTTGCTAGAATCACTATAATGACACCAGTTACTCGTATTAAATGTTGCCATTACCCGTTTAATGCTAGCTTTTCTCATATTCTCGCCTTTTACAGTACATAGAGTATTTCTTTTTAAAATAATATTCAATAGCACTGTCTTCAGCATGTGCTATGAAATGTGCAGCTATAGAAAAAAAGACAAAAAATCTCAATTTTTTATTTATTAGGTGTGGGGTTGAGTGCAGTTTTAATATTTGTTTTATTCCCTAAAGTCTAGATAATAAAAAGACAATTGGTTAGAATAACCATTTAATTTCTTAATTTGTTGTGATATAAATCAGCGTTCTTTCACCAAATTTTTATTTCTTAACTCAATGTCTGCAGTGGTTGTGTCGTATGAAAGGTTATATAAACATGTCTGAAAACATGAATTCTTCGTTATTTTTTGCAAACCAAAAAGCTGTAACCTTTTTACCTTTGGAAGAAATCTTGTCAGTTGTTTACCGGAGAAAACAAAATGTTTTACTCAAATATAACTATATCAGAAATCCAGAGAAAATTAGAATTTCGAAGTGATCTCTCAATTTTTTCGTAGCTGTATTTATTTTTTTTTCAAGTTGCTCTCTTTCATGAAATGTACATTAACATGCACCAGGTCGACATGTCATTAGCACGTTTTAAATTGTCAAAATGCTTTTATCAGATTCACAGTGTCCGTATTTACAAGAAAAAAATGCATGCAGGCTAAAGACAAGAAAAAGGATTAAACAAGCAGAAAGTCATACGTTACAATTCAGCATTTATGTTTAATGCTTTAAGAGAAATATTTTATGGAAGTAAATATGCATTCACATATGAAGTATTTAAGTATAAGTACCAGTATACACAATGCAAATCATTCAAACAGCTATGCAGTGTGCATAACACATTTGTTGAAAGTAGATAAATAGAAATAATGATAATAACTTAAGGCAAAATGGTTTAACAATGGTTTGTTGCACAATAATCTTTGTCTCTTGTTCATTGCTGTTATATAACAACATTTTGTCATATTGTCAGGCATCTTTTATAATCTCAATCTGTGTACACAGGGTCACATTCAGATAAAAATATAAAATGCTTAAAAAATTTTCAACTAAAAATCATTCAACATTCAACACCTTGAAATGTATATAAATAGCATAGTGTGATATTTGTAGAATGTTGAGGACAGTTTTGTTTTAGGGATCTCTGGTTGATGTGTATTATGCTGCACAATGCTGCTTTTTATTTATTTTTGCTGTATAAATGAATCCACAGAGCAATTGCGATTGAAGAGTTTACGGAGAGTTCATGGAAGATGTCTGTGGTATCGCCTCCGGCTTATGAAATCACAGCAGAGCATTGTTCCAACACTTAAGTAAGTGATTATGTTTGTGTGCATTTCGGGGAAAATAATCCCATGTAGCTCATTGTACGTATTGTTATGATGTAATGCTTTGTGCTGTCCTTTTGCTGCTTTTAAGCTTTTTTTATTTTATTGAAATAGCTAGCACGTGAGATTCTTATATCTGTTCAAATAATTTAGCTTAAACCAGAGATATAACTGCTTAATGCATAAGATTGAACCTGCTGCTGTAATGGAATGATTGTAAAGTTCCTTTATTACGTCAGAATGAGAGTATAGTTCCTCAAAATCGGTTTAGAAAATATCAACGTTTCTTTTTCCATTCATACACAAAGTACTACATTTGAATCAAGTTTAGGAAAATTATCCAAACTCTTTGGTCACTGTTAAGTGAGATGCTAATAGTCTAATCTGATTCAGTTTTCTGTGCTAAGATAAAAATGCTCCCACCAAACCTGGAGAGGAGCTGAATGGATTCAGAAATTATAAATGTGAACTGTTAACTCTAGGGGAGGTATAGAATGAGCATATATTAAAAAAAAAGTTGTTCTTTGTTTGTGTAAGGGAAAGCTAGTTTAAAAGAAGTTTTTAAAGTGTGCTGTTAGTGTACCTCTGTTAAACTTAAAACAATAAAGAGAAAGTACTTTCATTCTACCTTTTCTGAAAATATGTCATGCAATGGACCCTGTAATTTTTGTGGCTTCAGTTATTGTTGGGGTACTCTTTTTAAATCTGGAAGCATTAACAATTTATATTAAAATATATGTCGTTATCTTTCAATATGGAAAATAATTATCGATATTGCATTTTTGCCATATTGCCCAGCCATAATTCACAAAATGTTTCAAACTGTTAGTTTTTTCGCTTTTTAACACAAAATAATAATAATAAATAAGATATTTTGAAGAATGTTGGAATTGATCTAATTTTCAAGTAAAAAATGTTAAGTAATTCCATTTCTTTTTTCACAGTAACATACTAAAATGTTAGTTTACACCAGAATTAAAATCTTTTACTCCCCCCTCATGTCATTTCAAACCCATAAGATATTTGCTCATCTTCAGAGTGCAATGACGTTTAACAAGTCTTTTCCCCCAAACTACCCATTCTTGAAAACATGTATGAGCAAGTCCATGCAAATGTCAACCTTGACATGGGAAAAAAAATGTGGTTTTCATCAAAATCTTGAAACCCTTACTAGGTTTTTTGTGTATATTTTTTATTTTACAGTATTGTAAAAATACACAAAAAGGTCATTGTTTTCATACTATTATATTTGATTTACCAAACTAACTATAGTGGCAATTTCACATGTCACATCCATAACGCAGAGGTGTCACATTCATAACAAAGCTTTTCCCTCATAAATGCAAAAATGTTAAATAAAATAAAAATCTTTTTTGGAACTCTTATCCTTTTGATTGGCATTGTTCTTTTTTTTTTTGGTGCAATTTGATTCACGGAATTTCAATAAAATATGTTGCACTCTGTAAACTCACAGACTTTTTTGGTGGCATTCGTTACGCATGTTTATTTTCCTAATTTAAAATAAAACAAAATGTTGACAGATTTATATTTTTCTGATCCCGTAACTCTGTAGTTAGTTGTTTTTGAAAATAGAAAACATATTCTAAAGTTAACATACTCTATGAATTTATGTAAAAATGTCACATCCATAGTGCCGGAATTACTCATATACAGATATATTAAAATAATAATCAATATGTATTTAACCATACAAGTGTCCACAAGAACCAGTAAGGTTTGTTTTTCTGTGAAGCAAATATGATAAAGTGATTGTCTCTCTTCAAAAGACTTGATTTAAATCTTTGATCTTTTCACAAATGTATGGGGAGGATAGACTCGAGGACTGATTTTGATCAAAATCTATTTGATGATTATGCTGATCTGATCTATTTCTGTTTTACTGTTCTTGCATATTTCTGTGCCACCTTTCACAATAGACAAAATGAATCAAATCTCTGCATCAGCTATTTAAAGCACAAAGCAGGAATCAGATTCATAGTATTCAGTTACATCACATCTTATGTGGCCTAAATCTACTCTATTCAATATGATGTGGAGAACAGCTACTGCACATTTTATTGTAAATTGTGATTATTGACTAAATGTTGTTGTTTTTTGTTTGTTCTCTGACATTTTAGAAAAGCAGCCCTGTTGTTTGGGTGGGCAGTATTTCTTCTCCTGGCATATAAAGTGTCTAAATTAGATAGAGAGTACCAGGAATATAACCCTTATGAAGTCCTCAACTTGGAAGCAGTAAGAATGTCATTTTTACTTCTTCTTTTAATAATCTTGTTTATGGTTATTGTCGTTTTTAAACCGCTTTCAGTAACACTTATTTTGATGGTCCATTTGAGTATTAGTAGACCCCTGATCTGTTGATACTGCTGCTAAACAGACATTTAACTGACTATATAAGAAACTTTGCAAGTACATGTTAACTTACACTTACACTAACCCTAACCCCAACCCTAACCCCAATCTAACAATCTATTTATAATCTAATGAGAATTAGTTGACATGTAGATGCTGTGTAACTTAAATTCAACAAACGGACCTTCAAAATAAAGTGTGACCATGCTTTCTTCTCAAGATTAACAGATGCTTTTTGCTTCTGTTTTAGGGGGCTTCTGTTGCTGAGATAAAGAAGCAGTACAGAGTGCTGTCTCTAAAACATCACCCTGATAAAGGTGGAGATGAGGCTACCTTCATGAAGCTTGCTAAAGCTTACTCAGCGTAAGACTGACTCCACTACCCGTTTCTATTTTGTTGTCTTTTAAATTTAATGGCATTTTATTTATAGAAGTTGCAACTCATTATGTCTGAGTTGGTGTTGCAGTGTGAAATTCTAGGTGCAGCGCAAAACAATTCATAAACATGTCATCTTCTGTGCCAGAATAAAACATTTAATCTTGTTTATATACCTGTGCTGCAACTTTCTATTGCTTATCAACATGGTGCAGCATGCAGTTTTCAGCTTTTGAAATTCACTCTTGATACATTCTCACAGTTTGACTAATGAGGAATCACGGAAAAACTGGGAGATGTACGGCAACCCTGATGGCCCAAGAGGTGACCATTTGTTAACCAATTTTCTAAGGATTGAGGTTTTGGATGATTATATCATTGTTCTGTATTTTTTTTATATCCCTTCCTTAGTGACAAGTTTTGGAATCGCTCTTCCTGCATGGATTGTTGATCAGAAAAATTCCATGCTGGTAAGTTTAGCTGATGCTTTTTTATCTTCAGTCTTTTGATCACATTTTAAGTTTTAAACAAGAATACCATATGTGGGACAAAATGTGTATGATTTTGTATTTGACAGGTGCTGCTGGTCTATGGGTTGGCATTTATGGTCATACTTCCTGTGGTGGTGGTAAGGCAGTCTTGAACTTCTTGAAAACCTTGAACTTTAGATTGAATTAAAATAGTGTTTGTTGTCATTAGTATGGGTCTGTAAAAATTATGTGTTGGAAAATAAGAGCTCACAAGGCTGCTTTTATGTGAGTAATGCAATATAAATACAAAAAAGTAGGGCTGTGCAATATGGACAAAATAATCAAATTGCGATTTTTTTTTTTTTTTTTTTTTTTAATTTTTAAATTTATTTATTTTATTTTATTTTTTAAATCGACTTTTTTTATTTAATTAAAAAAATATATTATTATTTTTTTGAATTTGAACTAAACTGTTTTTTTTTGAATGAAAATTTAGATTTTTATTTGTGATTTTTGGCAACTGTTTTTTTGCTATTTCCAACAGGTTACATACACATTCTAAATGTATTCAGTGCACAAGAAGTGCATAACAAAAGCGGTTCACAATAAAAAAAATAAAATACTATTAAGATCAGTTAATAAAACTGTAGTAAAATTGTCTTTAAAACAGACAACATAAAATAAATTAAGATTAACTAACCTTAAGTCTAGTTAAAAGCATATTGTACACAGTAGCACTAACTGCTTGATGAACAAAACTGTAATAAATTGTCTTAAAAACAGACAACATGAAAAAAAATAAAGATGAACTAACCTCAATTCCAGTCAGAACAATAAATAAAAACTAACGTAAATCAAAACCACCTAGTGAGCTCTGATTGTTTAACATCTTTCTCCTGCTCAGCTTAGCTGTAATTGCCTGGTGTACTGCGTCAGCTCTGATTGGTTAACATATTAAAATCATGCGCACAAGAACGTGAACAAAAATCAAAATAAATTTAAAGATAAAATTGCAGCCTTACGCGATTTAGAAATTCTATGTGAGATTAATTGCACAGCCCTAAAAAAAGTAAGAAAAATACAATAAATGTAATGTGAGAACAATAACGTTGTAAAATATTAATACAAACTAAAATAAGTGTTTTTTTATCTTAATATGTTTCAAAATATAATTTGTTTCTCTATGGCAAAGATGAATTCATAAAAGCAATTAGTTTAGTTTTTTGTCAACTGATCCTTGTTATTTGATGCTAATGAAACTTAATCAGATTTTATGATATTATTTCTGTAATAAATGATTGTACTTTTTATGAAAATAAAATTGTAAAAAACTTAAGAACAACATTAATTTTAAAATATAAATTTCTTACTTTACTTACTTTTTTGTACAACTATTTTGGAAAATCAAGTATAGAAGCCCTTTAATTGTTTGCATGGAATAATATACTGATAAAACAAAGTAACCTGCAAATTTGTGTTTAGGGCACGTGGTGGTATCGTTCCATCCGCTACAGTGGTGATCAGATCCTAATCAACACAACACAGCTCTTCATGCACTTTATGTACAAAACACCTACAATGAACATGAAACGTAAGTACACATACTTAAGAAAGGACTAACATTAAGGAAAATAATTGTGAGGATCCTCAGTCTGAGTCTTTCTTCTGACAGGATTGGTGATGGTGTTGACGGCTGCATTCGAGTTTGATCCTCGTAGTAACAAAGAGGCCATCATAAGGCCGACAGACAACATTGAAGTTCCCCAGGTAAATTATTCAAACATATTTAACTGCATTTTGTGCCAGAAATGTACTCTTGGATAATGGTTACATTTTTATATAGAAATATAACACTGGGTGTGTGATTGTTTTTGCAGTTGATTCGGGAGCTGGGAAATATTAACGTTAAGAAGAAGGAGCCTCCATTCTGCTATCCCTACAGCCTAAAGGCTCGAGTCTTATTACTTGCACAACTTGCCAGGATGGATGTGTCTGAGAACATTGAAGAGGGTAAGCAGTTTCAACAAAGCTATTGTTCTAAGCAGGCTTTGTGTTATCAAGTATATATGTGCACTTGGAGTTTCATTTGGAATTTTGTGTCTTCTGCAGATCAAAGATTTGTGGTGAAGAAGTGCCCTGCTTTGTTACAAGAAATGATCAATGTTGGATGTCAGCTCACCATGATGGCAACTAGTAGAGGAGGTAACTACGAAACAGATCTGTTGTTGACTGATTGATTTATAATTCTGAGTCGAGTGCGAATGGTCTGGTCTCGTGATGCCTTTGTGCAGTTCCAGTACCCTTTGCTGTAGCACGATGCGAACCCTGACATCCACCTCTTAAAAAAATGCAAACACATGTTGCTATGACGCATAGTGCAAAAGCTGGGATTGGTCAAGTTGGTAGCAGTGATGAGCGTGGAAGAGGCTGGGAGCTTTGGGAGAGAAGCAAGCCCAGTGGTGCGAGTGTTTAATAAGTGTCAAGTCCCATGGAGGAGCTCCAGACAGATATTTTTTTGTGTAAGAATTTGAGCTAAATCTACAGTAAGTTAGCACTTCGCGCATTTCCGCTGTAAACTCAACACCTGTGAAGAAATTCAAGATAGAGGAACATAACATTTACATTTAGTCGTTTAGCATTTGTTAAAAGCGTCTTACAATTTAGGAGGCATTCAGCAATTCAACAAGAAGAGGCAATAGACACAATAAGTGCTAATTATACAAAGGAACTGTTATTTGTTTAGAGAAATGGAGTGATTGTAAGAGAGTGTCTAGTGCAAATGTGCAAAAACTGGTGCAAGTGTCGGTTAAAGTGTCAGAAATAAATGTGTGTTTTTTACAGGTGGTTTGTTAAACCCACTCACCAGAATTGCATAATGTTTTGAGGTTGTGGTGTGGTTGGGGTAAAAAAAACGCATAAAACCTCACTGTCTGCTAGTGTTTTGTAAGTGTTACTGCAGAGCAGGACAAACAGAAAGCAGAAGTATGAATGTGGCGTGGGTTACAAGGATCACTTGATGCAGAAGTATAATTTATCCTTGAAGCTGGGTTTACACCAGACATGTCCAAACTCGGTCCTGGAGGGCCGGTGTCCTGCAGATTTTAGCTCCAACTTGCCTCAACACACCTGCAAAGATGTTTATAGAAAGCCTAGTAAAAGCTTGATTAACTAGACCAGGTGTGCCTGATTGGGTTGGAACTAAACTTTGTAGGATACTGGCCCTCCAGGACCGAGCTTGGACACCCCTGGTTTACACCAAATGTGAAGGGAACGCACTCTAGAATACTTTCAGAATGTTTTTTGCTCATGTAGATTTTCTGCTGAAAGTTTTGAACTTGTGCAGGTGCAATTGAAGAACATTACACACTTATGGGGAATATTTCACCATATATTACCATATTTGCATTGACTTTGTATGCAATTTACTTGCTTGAATACTTAAATTTGCATTTGGTGTAAACTCAGAATGTCAGTTTTTCATACATATATTTATACCACGCAGTTCTAAAGTTTGAGTCCATTGTGATATATTTTTTTCAAGAAATTATATTTTTATTTTGAAAGGACGCATTAACTTTCTAACCAAAGTCATTGGTTTTCTCAAACATTCTGAATTATTACAAGTGTTTTCTTCATTAATACTTATAAATGTTTTTTGGGCAGCAAATCTGCATATTAGAATGAGTTATAATGTAACGTGACAACGAAGACTGTAGTAATTGCTGTTAAATTTAGCAGAAATAAATGTTAATATATTTAAATATAAATATTTAATATAAATATATTTAAAACAGAATAGTTGATCATATTTTTGTTCAAATATATGCAATCTTGGTTACTTTTTTGTTATACTTAAAATTGTACTGACCCTCAACTTTTGAACTGTGATGCAAGTAATACGACGTGATTTTTCTTTTAAAGAAACTACTATAACCTTCTATGTGAAGCTGCTTTGACACAATCTACATTGTAAAAGCACTATAAAAATAAAGGTGAACTGAATTGAATTGAATTAAAGTTTTCCTGGTGTTTGACTTTAATAGGCATTCGGGCTCCCAGGCTGACGTCCATAGAAAACTGCATGAAGCTTTCTCAGATGGTGGTTCAAGGTCTGCAGGAGGCCAAATCTCCTCTGCTGCAGCTGCCCCATTTCGAAGAGGAGCACCTCCGATACTGTATCTCTAAGAAGGTACATCTTCCTCAAAGGCATTACAGCCCATAGAAGATCTCTCCACTGGTTCTGCAGTTGCAGGACATCATTTAAACTATACATAGTGAAAAGGGTTTCCAAATGTCTAATTATGCATCTTCTCTCTTTTTCTAATATTTAGTACAAAGTGCGGACGTTGCAGGATCTGGTCAGCCTGAAAGACTCTGACAGGAGGAACATGCTAAGATTTCTGGGAGAGGAGAAGTATGATGAGGTCATTGGAGTCCTCGGCAGCTTTCCATATATCAACATGGAAACCAAACTTCAAGGTTGGTTTAAGCAGTGCTTGCACACTCGCGCATTCAACAAATACAGATGTCTGTGATTTTAATAGCCATGAACTTTGTGTATGTTTCAATATGGCATAGTGTTGGATGATGAAGACAGCAATAACATCACCGCAGGATCTATTGTCACAGTCACGGTCATCTTGACAAGGAAGAGAATGTCTGTAAGTGCTTCATTTCTTACAGGCCACAGTTTCCCAGCCATATGTGCAGCTCAGGTGCTCTTTTTCTATATCCAGCAAAAGCAACCGATTTTTTTAAATTATTTTTTTTATTTTTTATTTTTTTGGTATGTATTTTATGAGCTGATTATGGCACACCTTTAGTTGCAGCAGGCATCCACAAGAGGCCAGTGCTGAGCTACTTAGGTTTTTTTTGGATTGAGAATAAACTTCAGATATCATTTATGTTTAGGAGATGTTTGAGAAAGAGGAGAACGCACAGCTGCCTGCGGAAGAAGTGAACACAGAGGAGGTAGTAATGTTTTCAGCAATATTTATTTTTTGTCACTTCTTCAAAATGGCATTTAAAGGTTTCTATTAATGATTCTTCTTACTTGCAGCAAGGAGATGCCAAAAACAAAACAAAGGTGTGGCAAAATAAGAATAAAGGAGCTAAAAAAGCTGCCAAGTCCAAAAAGAAGAAACTGACTAAGAAGAAACCAGTCACTCAACAGCAAGCGAAGGGAGACAAGGCCAAACAGGCCAATGGCAACGTGGCGGGAAATGTAAGGAAACTAGAATGCTGTATATGATACTGTACATTTTACACCATTTACATTTTTTTTATAAAAAATATGATGTTATTAATATTACTTGGGATACAGTAGTCATTTATGTTTAGCAAAGACGGATTAAACTAATCAACTGGGGTTTTAGAGATGTTTAGAATGTTACAAAACATTTTGAGCACCAAATTGGTGTTTCTGAAGGATCAAGTGACACTGAAGACAGGAATGATGATGCAGATTTAAGCTGGGTTATACAGCAATAAATCACATTTTAAATGTATAATATATAGTATTATGTAATTAACATTATTACAGTATGTCACAATCAGCATTTTTTTAATAAATAGGATTTTGAGCATAAGTGATTTCCAGTGTTGGGGAAAGTAACTAGTTGTGTTACTTGATTACTTTTTATAGTAAATAATGCGTTACATTACTTTTGTGTTTTTATTACCTGGCTGAGGTCTTTTGAACCTTTTATAAAAGGTATTCTGCAATTAACAACGCACTGTATAACCTACACATTTATTTACCTTAAAAAAAACATCAAAAAAATAATATTTTAGGATAATGATATTAATAATAAATATTCTTACTTTTTTTTAAGTAATGTGTTACTTTACTTGTTACTTAGAAAAGTAATATTATTTAGTAACTCGTGTTACTTGTATTGCGTTACCCCCCAACACTGCTGATTTCATTCAAAAATATTAAAATAACAAAACAAATGTTGAACAACATAAACTTGAATATGAAAATGAATAAATGTACATCTTTGTGTTATTCATACATTCATTCATTTTCTTTTCGGCTTAGTCCCTTTATTAATCCGGGGTCGCCACAGCGGAATGAACCGCCAACTTATCCAGCATTTGTTCTACGCAGCGGATGCCCTTCCGGCCGCAACCCATCACTGGGAAACATCCATACATTCCCATTCACACTCATACACTGGACAATTTTAGCTTATCCAATTCACCTATACCACATGTCTTTGGACCTGTGGGGGAAACCGGAGCACCCGGGGGAAACCCACGCAACCACGGGGAGAACATACAAACTCCACACAGTAATGCCTACTGACTCAGCTGAGGCTCGAACCAGCGACCTTCTTGCTGTGAGGCGACAGCACTACCTACTGCGCCACCGTGTCGCCCTGTGTTATTCATACTTCTTACTATTTTTGTACACAGGAAGTTGTATCAAAAGAAGAAGAGGAAGATCTGTCGGATAAAGGCAGTGAATCAGACGAGGCAGAGGGAAATAAGGACTCGCCCAGTGAGAGAGATGATGAGAGCGACAAGCAGAGCGACACTGAGGGGGACGAGATTGCCAGAGATGACGAGGAGGTGTGTGTGTGTGTGTTATCTGTTGGAAGAATGTCTGCTAATGTGCAGCTTTCCATAACTAGAGCATCGTTTCTGCAGGAATGGGAGGCTCTACAGCAGAGCATTCAGCGGCGTGAACGAGCACTGTTGGAGACCAAGTCTAAGGTCACTCATCCAGTCTACAGTCTGTTCTTCCCCGAGGAGAAGCAGGAGTGGTGGTGGCTCTACATCGCAGACCGAAAGGAACAGACACTGGTGTCAATGCCCAACCACGTATGCACACTCAAAGACACAGAGGAGGTGAGCGCTTTACTGAGAAACACTGAAAGAGTGACCTTGTGGTAAACCAGGCAGAGGTATTTGTAGCTTATTTAAAAGTAGTTTGAATTAGATCTAAAGGAATTATTCACCCAAACATTTTTATTGACTCGCCATTTAGTACTTTTAAACGTAAGAGTTTCTTCTGTTGCACATAAAAGATGTTTTGAAGAATGTTGGCTACTAACAGGTTGACGAATTTAATTACTTTCATTGTAGGGAAAGCAAAACTATGGAAGATGGGTTTGATTCCCAGTATTGTGGTTATCTATGGGCTTATAAATTTGTCCATTGTTTGATCTGTCATTCTATGTATCGTATCATTCTTTCTATCTATTGTTTTCTCTATCGTAATCACTCAGCCCTAGTAGAAAGATAGACAGACAGACAGACAAATAGACAAATAGAGCAATATAGAATAACAGATAAAACAATAAAGAGAACAATAGAAAGACATGAAATTTAAAATGTGATTAATCAGAGCTAGTATTATCATGTGCATCTCCATGATGGTAAATCTCCTGTGAAAGCCAGAGGACACTCTCATTGTAAAAACACCAAATTTGCCACAAAGAAGAAGCCCAGGAAATCCCTTTAGCTGTTGCTGAATAAACAGAAGATTTAAGTACTTTCATTATTATAAAGAAACAATGAAGTGAGTTTAGAGTAAAAGAAAATCTGCTCTATCTTAGGGCGTACTCACACTATGTACAGTTTCCTTGAACTGGGCCGAAGCACCCTTGACCACCCCCCCCCCCGCCGCCCCCCCCCCCCCCCCATTCAGGCCTGAGCACGCTTGCGTCATCGATGATGCTATGTTCAGTTTAAGAGAAGCGCTCTATACATTTCTTTATATCATTATATCGTTTTACTCGTTTGATATGCAGTGACACGCAGTCAGATATTTCGCCGAATAGATCAGCCACTTTTGACGCTCGAATACAATCATAAAGTCCTTGTGCTGCAGGAATTAAGAGGTTTACTAATAAATCCATATGAAACAGTCCCCAAAAGTCACGTCTCCTCTTCAGTTTCCTCAGGTGCGCTTTGCACTCACACTACAAGCGTACCGCGCCAAAGCCCGAGTGAATCACGCTCAGGCACACCTCTTCCAACCGGGCTAGGGCTGGCCAAGTGTACCGTACCTGAGCCCGATTCAGAGCACTTACACTTCTGAAACGATCTAGGAAACTGGCCTGGGCACGGTTCGGATAGCATAGTGTGAGTACGCCCTTAAAGCACATGCTGGAGATTTACTAAAACTGGCTTTAACGACAAAATGCACTTAATCACATTTGATTAGTCACCCAGCCCTGCTATATACATATCTGATATCTTTATTTCATTTTAAATTAAAGTTAATTTTAAAAAATAAAATTATATTAGTTAGCTGTTAACATTTGTGCATGGACTGAATTGTTCAAAATGGTTAACAAATGTCAATTGAGGAATCATCTGAATGACTTTATGGGTGAGATAATTGTGTATACAGTATGTATGTATGCATGTATGTATGCATAACGCAAACATCTATTCATTGGTTCCTGTTAGTGGCAGTAAGATGTGGATGGAGTGTAGGATGTTCAGTAAATCAGGTGTTTTTTTTTCTTTATCTAACAATGGAAAAACCAAGAGGATTGGGCTTTCTAATAGCAAAATCAACTGTAGGAAATGAATTGGGGAATAGTGTGCTGTCATTATATGTAGTGAAACAGAAGGCTGTGTATGTGTGTCTGTGTGTGTGGTTGAATGAAGCACCAGTGCAGCAGCACTTTTTTTTTTCCCTTCCCGTCGCCTGTTGCCAGGCAACCTTCATACTGCAGTGTGTGTCTGGTTTTTGGGCCGCCAGACGCCTGTCATGATTCAGTCTGACAGCAAGAGCTTCCTCTCTGTGAGGCGCAGGAGAATGAACGGATGTAAACACAGAGGTCATAAATCAGCCCAGATCTCCCAATTACTCAAGCCTATTATATTTTGCTGAGCTGTGGAAAGCAACCAGTGACTATATAACTTCCTATTTTCCTCAGGTTGAACTGAAATTCCCTGCTCCATCCAAAACTGGAAACTATCAATATTCAGTGATTCTCAGATCAGACTCGTTCATGGGATTAGATCAGATCAAGCCACTTAAGGTCAGTGCTTTTCTGCTTGTTTGTCATTTTTATCAAATGTTCAATGTCCGTCCATCCATCCATCCATCCAATATCATATCATATCACATCACATCATATCATATCATATCATATCATATCATTTGTTTCCATGATTCAGTGTCCACCAGAATTTTTCCAGACATTTTATGTCTTTACAATTGTTTAAAACTGCTTCTTTGCTTAATACATTTCTGGAAACTCATTTATAGAAAGTAAAACTAAGTTTGATACTGCACTTATACAGTTAATACAATTGTGTCTAAATAAAAACAACCACAAAGCTTCTCAAACACCCTTTTGTGTGAGGAACTGCTTCCATCATGGATTCACATCTGCAGCTGACTATAACAGCCGAGATTTTTTTTTAACCAATTCTAAAATGTCACTTTGGAACAAGTATTTGATTTATTCAGTTGTGTTGAGTAGAGTATTGTGAAGTCTTAGTGATGAAAAACAAAGGCTGTTTCTAACAGATCAGGATTATAATGCAGAACGGCTTGAAACAAAAAAATCAATAAATCAGCAGTTCTGCTTGTACGACTCTGACTGCCCCATCCAGGAACATTAAACCCCTTTAAAGCCCAAGCAAAGCAATCTCTAAACTCCTACAGTACATGGTGTAACTATATACAGTACAATATACAAAAGGGAAAGATCAACTTGGAGTGTGATTGACCTTAATTTCTGTATTGGTTTAGCTGTAATGTGAAATGTCCACTAAGGAATGCGATGAGAAATTCACACATTTGCTTGAAGCCTTTTGGCCTGATTATAAGAAAGTCTGATGGCGGAACTATGTAACGTGATTTGCCAATCACAACATGCAGCTTTTTGCAATACAAATTACTTTTATTAAATACTACTGCAATTTATATCAGATGTTATTTATTGAACAATGATATTTAATAAAACAACAATATGAAGTCTCTAAG
Source organism: Danio albolineatus (assembly GCA_903798035.1). Taxonomy (NCBI): domain Eukaryota; kingdom Metazoa; phylum Chordata; class Actinopteri; order Cypriniformes; family Danionidae; genus Danio; species Danio albolineatus. The sequence goes on along the minus strand of CAIGQQ010026964.1, from coordinate 11,712,045 downwards.
TAAATCAGTCAAAAGAACAACAACCAGTTTTGCACAAAACATTTATTATATGTATAGATGTAAAACTTGCAAATACCAGATGGCTGTGACCAAATATTGCATTTAGATATTCTTAAAACTAATTCTATTTCACATTTAACCTCTATGCAGAGTTGCATCAGAATCTAGAATTGTTTTCCATCAGTATAGTGCTCTTGTCTATAATGTTGTATTTAATTAGGTATTTATTTAAAGCTCACTAGAATGTATATTTTTAATAAATGTGTGCGTGTACTGGTTTTGATGGTTTATGAGGACTATCCATAGGCATAATGTTTTTTATACAGTAAAAACTCTTATTATATAGGCTAGAGCTGCACAATATTGGAAAGATGGGATATTTTGAAGTGTTTTTTTATTTCTGTGATATGAATACAGTTTCACAAAATTGTTTAGATTGCACGATTTGATGGTTTTCTGAGAAGTCTAACAGTATGCAGGTACAGAAATTGAATAATCACAGTGCAAAATTAATGCTTTTCTTACTCTGTTTTGCCTTGTTTCTTGTACAAATATCTAAAAATTCTCAAAGCAAGTACAAAATAATTTGTTTTCACCTTCAGAAGAAATCCCTCAAAAATAGGGTTTTTTTCCTTAAAACAAGCTTAATTATCTGCCAGTATGGTAAGCTAAATCGTGTTTTCACTTTGAAATGTAGATATTTGGACTAAAAACAAGACAATTTTTATTTTTTTATTTTTTTGCATAAATCGTATGAATCCCTTAAAAATAAAGCGATTATAAACAATTCTCTAGCTCCCGCTTAACTATAATTCAGACTGGACATTGCATATCTTTGCGATGTGACTATTGCGGATGCACGCATTGCGATATCGATGCTAAAATGATACATTGTGCTGCCCAATTATAGGCTTTACACAACCACTAACCCTAAAGTCAACCCTTATTCACCTTATTCTTTGCATATGAGCAGGTGCAGCCATTTGAATCCTTTTAGCTCGACTTCCGATCTCATTCACTTCCATTCATTTTTAGACATTAAAACAGCTTGTTTTGCTGCTTTATGTCGCAAACTGATATTTTCTTATTACGTTATTCTTCTTTGTTTGCGTAGTCATCAAGCACTTGTTCGTAGAGCAAGTAGTTTGACTGTTTTCTGTATTCTGTTGACTGTATTCTTAGTCCTTTTTCCCATAGGCGACTGAATGGGAAAACAATGGCAAAAACGAGCTCACTTCAGAGCGCAAGGTCAATAGACCCTTTCAATGTGGTCCTGCTTGTCATCAAACTATTCTATAACTGTAACAAGAGGCAATTCAATCATAACTTAATGTTAAATCAGCTATCATAACAATATTTATCAATATGAGGCTCTTTTTGGATTCTTAGAAGCTGTGGAAAATAAAAATGTAAAACCGGAAATACGTTGGGAGAATTGTTTTTGTTTACATCCCTCAAAATGGTCTATTGAAAACTGTGGCAAATTTAAACATCAAAAGACCCTGTTAAGTATTAAATGTAAGCTTTTTATATTACAAGGACACAGTGTTGTAATAGCTAGGTCATACCCATGTCTTTGTCCAAATTTGCTCCCTCATAAACCACCAAAACCAGTATGCGTGAACTAAAAAGCTTTTATTATCTATATAATATTCAATATATGCTTTTAAGATCTTACCATAACTTTTGTGCACCTGTTTTTGACAGCTGGAGGTTCATGAGGCGAAAGCCATGATGGATAACCACCCGCAGTGGGACATCCCAGAAACTGAGGAAGAGGAGGATGACCAGGAGGACAGTGATGGCATTGAGGAGTCTGAGGAAGACGAAGAAGACAACGACTAAAATCATTTCATGCAAACTTGAGCACAGCTCATACACCCATGTGCCCACTCATGCACACACACACACACACATACACACACAGCCCCAGATTTCTGGGCCACCACACATCCACACCAGAGGCAAACAGGAGATAAGGACGTTGACGCCCCATGATCCTGTTTAAAACACTCATCAATCACATTTATTTCGCCAGTCAAACACTCGGTTCTCCTTCCCTGCGTTCATCCAGTCGTTATCGGTGGGCTTTCACCGTGGTTATTTGTGGGCTCCAGCTGTGTTTCAGATTCCTCTCCACTCTCCGAAAAAGATGCATTGGAAAAATAAAAACAGATTTCCGCTTTAAAGAAAAACTCACACACCTCATGACTGTCATTTTCAATGTCACTGTTTTATGCCTCGAGGCTTTTCTACCTTATCATTTTGTAGTTCTCTGTAGTTTGTTAGATATCAGATTTACCAGGTGTCTCCGCTTTTACGAGGCTGTGTGAATCGTGTACTCTGGAGTCAACCACACAGACGTGGATGTGCGCTCTGAGCTTTGGCAGGAATCGGGATGGAGTGACCGTGATCTCGGTTGGTTTTGAAGTGTGGAAGTTTAATGCATTTATGAATCTCACATTTCCTCTTCCAGCTCTGTCATGTTTCTCAGCTTGTTGAAAAATGACTGCAGTCATTCCTACAGATTGTCCCGCTGTTCCACAAATAAGGATTTATTGGCACTTTTATTTTTTCAGTTTTGAAAGTAGATAACTCCAGTTGTTACAGAGACCATATTGACAGTATGAACAGGCTTTTTTTTCTTCAGTTGCATCAAAATCAGAAACACCATAATTGAAAAAAAAAAGTGGGATTAGATCTTTTTGCTTCGTCTTTTTTTATTTAGATGATCATCTTACATTCCACTCATCAAATATAAACGCCTTATTCACTGTATAGAATTTTCAGTAAATGCAAATGGTTTGTGAGACGAAACCATCAGTACGAGTGATGGGAATGTTTATTTCTGCAAGTTTTTGCCGTTTTATTTTTAAGCGTGGATGGCAATAGGGCTCAAAATTAAGGGCGTTTTTTGGGATATGATTACTTTCGTCCAATTTAAATGTTATTTTGCACCAGTGGAAGGTCTGACTGTATTGGAAGTGCTGGTTTAGTGGTCGTGAAAATATTATTCTGGTTTGTTCATTTGTAAATTGGTTGAGGAGAGATTAAGCTGATGAAAAAAATGATTTCAAATGTAGAAATGCATATAAATTGTAATCTCTCCATTTATTGATAATTTTTTTCTTTTCTTTTTTTTTATGTCTTGAGTTTTTGAATGGATTTTGTTGTTTGCTCCCGATAGAAATTGCAAACGGCAGTAGAAAATTATAATTTGTTTTTACTTATTTCCGCACATTAGCAGAAACAGTTCAATTACAGATGGAGGAAAAGTGTCATATTTTGGCTGCATGTAACTCACATTCACAAAGTTTTATAAAATGATGATGGTTTTACAGATAAATAAACATTTTAGTGTTCTAGCTCCAAAAAGAGAAAAAGAAAAAAAAGATTGTAGCCTCAGAAACTTGCGCTGTGTACTGAATTGCACAGTTGATGAGAAACTTTGTCTCCACATACACACACAGAAACTCACCGGCCAGAAAAAGGGGTGAATTGCCTAGTAAACAGTATCTGCCACTTTTGTTTACAAGAAAACTGTCATTGTAAATGGAAAATATATATTATTTGTATTTAAATAATTTCAAATAAAATAACTTTTTAAATGATTTTAGTATTTTTATTTTTTATTTTTCTGCAACTGCATCATCGTTTGAAAAATACTTGGCTTCATAGACTACAAAAACTATAAATATACACTTTAAAACTATAAAGTAACTTTTAATCCTCTGAAGGTGCTTATGGGGCCTTTGGAGATAAAAGAAAATACATTTCTTTTCCAGTTATCTTTTTATAAAACAGGAAGATTTCTTAATGGTCAGATAATATAAGCACATTCTATGGAGAAAACCCTGTTGTTCTCTAGTGAGGGTTCCATGCAGGGTTAATATATTGGGCATTAATCATTTTAATTAAACAAAAGGCAAACTTTCTTAAAGGGAAATGTATGAATCCATCATTTTACAATTGTTTTTTTTTTTTTTATAAATCCTTTATTTTAATTTTGAAGGATTAAAATAAATCATTTTTAATTATAGATTCTCTTTTATATAAATCCTAACTGTAAATAAGTTCCTGAGTAATTCATAAATATTTTCTACTTTTTTCTTCACTTAAAATATATATATATTTGTCGTTCTAAAATGATTTTAGCCTACTGTGGACCTTCAACAAAATAATGATAAAATAATAATGTGGACAATAATCAGAATCAGTTTTATTGCCAAGTGTGCTTCACAAACAAGGAATTTGTTTGGATTACAAAAGCTTCCAGTGTAGCCTACATAAAGTGACAATTATATTTTTATAAAACAGGAATATTTCTTAATGATCTGATAATATAAGTAAATTCTATTGAGAAAACCCTGTTGTTCTCTAGTGAGGGTTCCATGCAGGGTCAAGTTAATGAATTGGGCTTTAATCGTTAATAATGAGACTCGCTCTAGATTAGAAAGGCAACAACTATTCGCTCCGTTCTTGAATATGAATCTGATTTTCGTTGCATGTGTCCAGTCGTGTGCTAATTAATTAATGTGCCGGATTGTGGGTTTTTTTCTTTTTACCACAAAAAACGTAAGCCATGACTGTCAAGCTTTATATAGGCTGTTTTGCAGTGCGAACCAAAATCGGTTTCAGTCCCGCTGACCTTGTGTGGTGTCCCGAACAGGTTGCAATACATATTCAACACCTAAATCCAGCATATATGCGCATCTTTGTTTTCCCTCTTCTGATTTTCAGTATCTTTGAGAAAAGAACTGCGACATATTTTTTTTCCAAACCAGTAGGCAAACTCTAATATAAATGAATCAGTGAATAAAAAGAGTAGTCTATAACGGATGAAACAACAATAAAAGAAAGGTTTTTTTGTCTTTCTCAACAACTTGCGCTGATCCGAATAAATCTGAAACCCAATTACATTTACAAAATCCCTGAGGTCTTAAACTAGTTGTTTCTTACGCAAATAAAGGATAAATATTTGTAATATTTTGCATACTTTATTCACAAGTGTACACCAGCTATATTTGTTGTAAATTTGAGATTTGGTGTAAAGAAATGTAATAAAAATATGTGCTTTTTATTAAATATCCTATTAGGAAACTGATTAGCAGTTAGTTTGATGATATGGGATCAATTGTTGATGCGTCACATTAATTTGATACAGTTACACTGGTTATTTATGAGTCTGTGGAAAATATTAAACTCGTAACGTGGAAAGAAACGTTGCACACCGCTTTATTAGAGAAAAGATATGAATCGGAAACGCTGTTTAAAATAGCGCCCAATCCTCCACGGAATTTGACAAACAAGCTTCATGTGGGTTCAAGTGGGTTTGTTCCAAAACCCAAGAACCGAGAAGAGATTTCCTAGCTCCAGATACACACACATGCACTATTTAGGCAATAGATTTTTGGGGATGCAGTCGGATATCCTGTGCGGGTGTTTTACTCTACGTCGTTTCGCATACCTAGGCGAAATATATATAAACGTTTCACTATAACGCCCCCGTACCTTGCCGTTTAATTAGATCCCCGGGGTGCGGATCGGTTTGGCACCGTGTCTGCGTGCAAGAGAAACCGGCTGTTTTTTTTTTTCGTGCTCCCGGAGCTCTGGCCGCGGTCCTCGCGCTACTTCACTTCTGCACCGGCGGCGCACGAGGAAAATCGAGCCCGCAGTCCAGCTGCAGCGTTACGGGGAAATTATTCAGCACGACTCGGACAGGCGACAGTCTACGCTTTGCAGCCGCCGACAAGCTGAGGTAAAGCATTTTGGTATCAGCTGCTTTATTCAGGTGGATCATTACTGATGTCGGTGTCATTCGAGACATGCGGGTTCACCACCGACGCAAATGTGAAATGGCCATTGCGATGTTGTCTGACTGGTGATTAATCAACGTTATAGGCTGCAATAACTCACAGTGTGCACGTTTAACTGAAGATATTGATGTAACATTTGCAGGCATCACCCTGAGATCTTTAACAATCAGTTGCTTTTAATGGCATGTTGTAATTTTGACTTTTGAACTGTAGCATATGCTTGCTTACGTGTTTGTTTATTTATTTATGGCCACAGTTTCCTAATATTATTAATAATGATAATAATAATAATAATAGCTACGTTGGTCTATAATTTCATAGAATATTCATGTCATATTTTATCTGAAGATCAGTTTTTAGTTTCATCAACAGGAAAAAAAAGTTCCAGAAACGAGTCAGATTTTTTTAAACAATTGTTATTAAATTGGGAAAATGCTTTTTTCCCCTCCTGCTTTTCAATTTTCATTCATTCATTCATTCATTCATTCATTCATTCATTCATTCATTCAGTTTTTGTAAAAATGGCCCCAAGTGTCACACCAAAAGTTCCCAAAAAAGGTCTAAATGTCTCTCACTGTGCTTGAATTTGATTAGATACCTAAATGTCATCGATTTTAAATATTTTTCATAATTTTATATTACATAGATTTCATTGTTCTTTCCGTATGTCTATTTTTATATCTTCCAAAGAATGTTTTGGTGAAACATTAGAGGTAAATGTAGGGAAAAACTGAGATTATTTATTTCAAAGTCCCCTGATCAAAGAAGGAGCAAACCGAACAATAAACATCCCCTTTGGGTAGTGTTGTTTATGTGTTTCTGTCCGCTGAGAAAACCTCTCTGTCCCACCTGTGGTGCCTCCTATTTTGCTGCCACTTTTCCTTAAAGACAAAGCTCACCTAAAAAAATAAACACTTGATATTCATTTTCTCACCCTTAGATCCTCCAAGATGTATTTGACTTTACTGTTTTTATTGCTGACACCTCGATGGGCAAAAAACCCATATACATGCCAAACAACACTAATACCTGTGGCTCCTGATGATACACTGAGGTCTTTTGAAGCTAACAATGAGCCTGTGATCAGCACTATTAGCTGTATTCCAGCCTCTGTAAGAGTGGAATGTGAGCTGACGTCTCGAGGCACATAATGACATTTGTGCATATGAAGACTTGAGGCCGTTTCACACTGAGCATGACCTGATAATGTGTGGTGAATCACAGACGAACAGTGCTTTCACACCGAGCATGAAATGACTTATCGCCCACGGCAAATTCATGTCTTTATGGGAGGTGTTGCTCATTGCAACAATGCGATTGTTTTGGGCAGCCTTCCCACTACAACACTAATCCTGATCTTCTATTCTTTTGCTTATTCACCCCCACCCCATTATTTGACTTTAACCACATCCACTGCTCATTATACACCAGTAAATTAAGAAAACAGCAGAGGCCTGTTGCATGAGCCAAGTTGAACAATCTTCAGGTTGACAAAATTAGACCTGGTTAAGATCAGGTTAAGCAGATTTACAACACTTGATGTAAATTTTCTGTCAGCTCTGGGTTTAATGCAGAATTTGTGATGAACTCTGGATCACATGCAGCTGAAAGTGTGACGTGGAGTACACAGACTAGCTCTCTCATGTGTTGTGTGAGTGGCTTAGTCAGCAATTCACTTCTCTGTTGAAGATTTAGACATATCACTGTCAGAAATATAATGATTTTAAATGCACAAGAGACACTGAAGTAAACAAAGCGGATGCAGCAAAAATTTGAAAAGACAACTTAAAGACATACAAAGACAAATATTACATCAAAGCGAATATTTTTATTATTTTTTGACTCTCAAATTTGCCAGTAGCCATGACTCCTTTATTTTATGAATCTCTGAGGAACACAGTTTGAGTTAAAGTCCATGTGAAATCAACATACATATATTTTTAGATGTTAATGTCAGTATGTTAGATGTCTACAATCCAGTGTGCTTCAAACCAGTGATGAAATTCACATTAAGAAGATATAAACATCCAAAGCTTGCAGTTTGTCACCTTAATAAATCAACCATTATTTTAACGTCACTTCATAATTCAGTTTCTCATCAAATTTTCATTCAAATGCTCTCTAGTTTTTGACATGTCACAACCCCTTCAAGAGGCTATTGATGTATGCGCTTCTACTGAATTAACCTCACTGGCGGAGTTGTGATAAAAATGAAATGCTATTGGCTTTTTTTTAAAGAGTAGCTCCTACTCTATATTCAATTCAATTTTCAATTCATCTTTATTTCTGTAGCGCTTTTACAGTGTAGATTGTGTCAAAGCAGCTTCACATAGACGATTATAGTCAATTGAAACTGTGTCAGTCCAGTTTCCAGTGCTGAAGTTCAGTTTAGTTCAATTCAGTGTGGTTTAAAGTTCACTGCTGAAAGTCCAAACACTGAAGAGCAAATATACAACTATCCCACTCTTCGTTCATTCATTCATCCATTCATCCATTCATTCATTCATTGATACATTCATCCATTCATCCATTCATCCATCCATTCATTCATCCATTCATTCATTCATTCATTCATCCATTCATCCATTCATTCATTCACTCATCCATCCATTCATTCATCCATTCATTCATTCATCCATTTGTTCATCCATCCATCCATCCATTCATTCATTCATTCATTCATTCATCCATTCATTCATCCAATAATTCATTCATTCATTCATCCATTCGGTTATCCATCCATCCATCCATTCATTCAGTCATTTATTTTGCTTCTGCTTTAGTCCCTTCTATATCAGAGGTCGTCACAGCGGAATGAACCACCAACTATTCCAGCATATGTTTTACTCGGCAACCTTGCAGTCGCAATCCAGTTCTGGGAAACACCCATACACTCTCACATTCACACAGACACACACTACGGGCAATTTAGTTTATTCAATTCAACTATAGTGCATGTCTTTGGGCTGAAGGGTAAACTGGAGCACCCGGACGAAACCCACGCTAACACTGGGAGAACATGCAAACTCCGCACAGAAATGCCAACTGGCCCAGCTGGGTCTCGAACTAGCGACCTTCTTGCTGTGAGGTGGCAGTGCTAACCACTGCACCACCGAGTCGCCTCTATATCCCACCCTGTCCTGTTATTTCACTTTAATTCAGTGACCGATCAAACAAAATGCACATTTTGAAGTACATTATGGGACCTTTTATAAAGATGCATTTAATGTTCTGCTGAAAAAAATCCCCCACATCTAGAATGGCCTGAATGTGAGCTGAAAAACAGCCTGGGGGTGATAGAAAGCTGATTATAATAAATGCTTTTAGCAACTTTTTGCTGTAACAAATAACTTAATGGAGCCATTTGTGGGCTATCATTTCTTGATTAGACCTCAATAACATGAAACTAGATTTCCAGCAGTCTTCATTTTGGGATAATCATTAATCCCCAAGTAATGTTTTTTTGGAAAAAGGCAACTTCAGGGATTAAGCACGCTTGAGATCACTCTTGTGAAGGTCTCTTTCCCCCTTGACACCCACCCACCCACACCCAAAGCAGTGGCGTGTGTATTAACAGACCCTCAGGCGCTGTGACAGAGCGAATAAATGGATACAAGCATTCTTTATTATCGAACCAAATAAGCCACTAGAGATTGACTGTGCGAAAGTGTGTTTGGTTACAAGGTTAGAAACACACCACAATCACACACACACAGCTCTTCAGGGTCATGCAATATCAGCCCTGGCCCTTTTTACTCTTTGTGCTACGGTTTGTGTGGAAATACCGCGGCATGACAGATAAATAATTTTGTGTTGACCTTGTGCCAAGGCATCAGAGATCTCAGCAGGATATTGTAGAGCACCACACATTGTACTTTCAAATTCACACTGGAAAATGGACCTGAAATAAGACTTGATTGTGGAGTAATTGGGCAAAAAAGTGGCTAATCTTTTCTTGTGGTCGACAGAGTGCCTTTTGCGAGCGCCGATACGAGCTCAGCAATTTTCTGAAGTGATTCTTGAGAGTATGATTACGATTGTGATATTGCTGGGTGAAATTTCAGAAGACCCTGAAGGTCATTTTTAGCTGATCCTCGAAGTGAACTCTCCCATTTTTATGTCTGTTAACAAGACCTTCCTCTTGTCACCTGACCGTTTATTATTACCATCGTTAGACACTCCACATTTCTGACTGCGTTCCTCTTCCCGATTTTTATGAAATTGTTTTTGAGTGGTACTTTTGTATGCGCTTTTCTTCTCAATCTGGCCTTTAGCTCCATCACTCCGCCTCCTGGATTTAACTGAGATATTCAAAATGTCTCCTGTTGTGGAAACCCATCCAGTAACGGTTAAAGCAAAGTGTGTTTGAAAATCAGCTCCTGGATGCCGGCCAGAATGAAATACAGTCTTCTTGTATTGCTGACTCAACATATTGTCAATGATAGACCTCTGGGCTCCTTACAGTCAGAGGGAAGAGCTTGTTGATGCATTCTCATGACAGCTTTAAAGGCTCTGTTAAATGGATCGCATGCATGTTTTTATAATATTGTCAACTGTTTTGCATATTTCTGTTCTTATTTATCTATTTATTTATTTTTGTTTAGGGCTATAATATATTAAGATTAAATACCATTACAGTTCAAACATCTGTGAGTCTCTTAAAGGGCTAGTTCACCCAAAAATGTAAATTACCCCACCATCACATATATATTTTATTCTTTTCTTAATATAAAAAGGCGGCAACACCAAAAGTTCCAAAAGTATCCGATTTATTCACTTAAAAAGGATATCATGGTAAGTAATTCATAAGTAAGGAGTATTTTAAGTGAATATATCTGATACTTTTGGAGCTTTAGGTGTTTCACTTTTTCATAACTTTTTGTACTGTTTGTTTGGTTAAGCAACCAATTGAGATTGAATGTGCATGCTTTTATGTGTGTATATATATATCTTTTATCATTTTTATTCTGTTGACAACAAAATAAGATATTTTGAAAAATGCTGATTGGTACACATCGACATCATAATGGAAGTTAATGGGTACTATCAACCGTTAGTTTTTTAAATACATGTGTTTTTTAACAAAAAAAAAACTCGTAAGTTCATAAACGATGACAGATATTTCATGGGTGAACTCGAGAGTGAAGTCATAAAATATAACAAGCAATAATTAGTTAAAAAAACATTGTGTTGTGATTTAAAGCAGAACAATAGTGTGCAATATTAAACATGAATATTCATTTGGGATTGTATTTGTTAACTTTATTAATATGTTAACAAATTATTTTCATGTTATGGTGAAAGTTCTGTTCAGTATGTTGATTTTATTCTGTTCTGAATGGATGTGTAAACTTTAAATAAAATAATACCATTAATTACTTTAATTTAAATGAATTTATACTGGATTTTAATTTACTGTATGAAAAATGTCTTAAATGTTGAAATTTGCATTAGATTATGGGAAAGATTATTAAAACTCTGTGAATAAAACGCACGAAACAAAAACGAGCATTAAATAACTGTAAAACTGACTGGTATTGTGCATCAGTACAATGGATACAATGGAATAATGTGCACCTTGATTAAATGACCAGGCAATATAAAATGATACTGCTTTTTTAGGCCTCTGTTACAGACTATTCATCCTATTTTAGCATCAAGATTTATATTTATTATTTTTGAGCGCACCTCAAAGCACTTTAACAATTCACATTGCAGAATTATAATTGTGTGTGCGTGTGTGTGTGTTGAATGTGACTCATGAGAGGCCGTTTGTATTTGTCCTGGGCACATGTGAATTTTAATGTTGTAATTGTGAATGTGCCTGTGTCTCTGATTCTGTCTTTTGCTGCTGAAGTAATTTCTCAAGGGGAGCTTGAGCTTCTCTCGGCCTATAGAGCACAAGGGCAAATACGGATAAATATGATAAAATATGGATGAATGCTAATAAAGCACCGGCCAAGTGTGGCCCTCTCTAAAAGGATTATCTGGAAGGGCAGACATTATAACAGGGGCAGCTGCTGGTCTTCGGTCTGAGAAAAGCATGCAAACTTCAGCATCCAGATTAATCATCTCTGCTTTTTTATTATAGTATCCTAAAAAAGGGGATGAGGGTTCAGATTTACCATAGTCATAGTGAAACATTTATCTTTTGCACAAATTTAATAGCACATGTAATCCAGCTGTCGGGCGCCACGGTGGCGTAGTGAGTAGCACGTTCGCCTCACAGCAAGAAGGTCGCTGGTTCGATCCCCGGCTAGGCCAGTTGGCATTTCTGTGTGGAGTTTGCATGTTCTCCCCGTGGTTGCGTGGGTTTCCTCCGGGTGCTCCGGTTTCCCCCACAGTCCAAAGACATGCGGTACAGGTGAATTGGGTAAGCTAAAATTGTCCATTGTGTATGTGTGTGAATGAGAATGTATGAATGTGTTTCCCAGAGATGGGTTGTGGCTGGAAGGGCATCCGCTGCGTAAAACAAATGCTGGATAAGTTGGCGGTTCAATCTGCTGTGGCGACCCCGGATTAATAAAGGGACTAAGCCGAAAAGAAAATGAATGAATGAATGAATGAATCCAGCTGTCAGGGTATGATATGGCTTTATTGGATGAGCTGCTCTTTACATCAAGAAAGTATACCAGGGGTTCTCAAACTCGGACCTGGAGTTCCGGTGTCCTTTTTTTAGCTCCAACGTGCCTCAACACACCTGCAAAGATGTTTCTAGAAAGCATAAGAGTGTCATTAGCTAGCCCAGGTGTGTCTGACTGGGGTTAGAGCTAAAATCTGCAGGACACCAGCCCTCCAGGACCGAGATTGAGAACCCCTGGTATACTAAAATACTATAGTGCATAGATCAGTACTGCTGAACTCTGTTCCTGGGGATCTGCAGATTTCAGTTGCAACCCATATCAAACTCACCTGACTGTAATGCTGTTTAAGTCCTAATTAATGGGTTCATGTGTGTTTGATCAAGGTTTGAGCTGAACTCTGTAGGAAGGTTCTGTAGATCTCCAGGTACAGGGTTGAGCACCCCTGGAATACACTCTAAAAAAAAAAAGGTGCTAAATAGCACCAAAACTGGTTCTTTGGGCGTAACGAGGGGGGAACCTTTTTTGGTGCTATAAAGCACCTTAAAAAAAGGTGCTATATAGTACTTTTGTCAAATGGTGCTATAAAGCACCTATATTTTAAGGTGCTCACTATGTTACTTTACCCTTTCCGCAAATAAAACCGGCATAAAAGTTATGAGAATTAGCTATAAGAACAAGTGCTTACCGGTATTATTGGTGCTATATAGCACTTTAAACACCCCAAAGAACCACTGAAAAACCTTTATGGTGCTTTAAATGTTCTTTACACAGTAAAAGTGCTATATAGCACCCTGACCACCTTAAAGAACCACTGAAGAACCTTTATGGTGGTTTAAAGGTTCTTTACACAGTAAAAGTGCTAAATAGCACCTCAAATATCGCAAAGAACTTCTGAAGAACCACTGAAGAACCTTTTTTTTTTAGAGTGTAGATCTAGTATTATTTATTATATACAGTAGTATAAACGGTGCGACACGGTGGCGCAGTAGGTAGTGCTGTCACCTCACAGCAAGAAGGTCGCTGGGCCTTGGCTGGGTCAGTTGGCATTTCTGTGTGGAGTTTGCATGTTCTCCCCGTGTTCGTGTGGGTTTCCTCCGGGTGCTCCGGTTTCCCCCACAGTCCAAAGATATGCGGTATAGGTGAATTGGGTAAGCTAAATTGTCCGTAGTTTTTGTGTGTAAATGAGTGTGTATGGATGTTTCCCAGAGATGGGTTGCGGCTGGAAGGGCATCCGCTGTGTAAAACAAATGCTGGATAAGTTGGGGGTTCATTCCGCTGTGGCGACCCCGGATTAATAAAGGGACTAAGCCAAAAAGAAAATGAATGAATGTGTAGTATAAACTACACTCTCTCTCCCACACTATATAAAGTTAAAGTTAGAATTAATTTGCCCCCCTTTGAATTTTTTTTTTTCTTTTTAAAAAATGTCCCAAATGATGTCTAACAGCAAGGAAATTTTCACAGTATGTCTGATAATATTTTTTTCTTCTGGAGAAAGTCTTATTTGTTTGATTTAGGCTAGAATAAAAGCAGAATAAAAGCCTTTAAATGTCACTTTCAGCTGCATAGAAGTCTATTGAAAATATCTAGTAAAATATTATGTACTGTCATCATGGCAAAGATAAAATAAATCAATTATTAGAGATAAGTTATCAAAACTATATTAAAAAAAATCTCTCCGTTAAACAGAAATTGGGGAAAAAAATAAACGGGGGCTAATAATTCTGACTTCAACTGTGTATGTATGTATGTATGTATGTATGTATGAATGTATGTATGTAGTGTGAAAATTACTTCCCATTTTCATTTTTTTGCTTGTCCGAGTAAAAAAAAAAAGTGTTTTTTTTAAAGATGTTTATGTTTATACAATTGTACTAAAAGAATTACACTAATCTATGAACTCTACAAATTGTGTACTTTTTAAGTAAAATTATATTTTATTCTTGTTAAAATTAAAGATATATTTTTTATTATTATTATTTAGCAATTATTTATTGCTACTACTATTACTACTACTATCAAATGATACATATATGAGAAATAACATTTTTTATACAAATATATTAAAAATACAGCTTTGAGAAAAAGGACTGGAATATTGTCAGTTTCTCTGAATTTGACTTTGAATTTGAATATTTTCATTTTGTAACTAATGTGAAGTATTGCAAATTTAAAATGATTTTTTTTAGCATAAAATAACAAAAAGATGCCATATTTTCAGACATATTTCTATTAACTTTTAGACAACACAATGCCAATGCTGTACCCTAAAAAGTTAAGAAAATATTAGTTGTTTGAGTACAATGTTCGATCACAACAAATAATAATCAAAAAATTATCTGGCACAAAAAATAGCTCTTAATGACAAAACTGGGAAGAAACAAGCCCCTCATGAGCTTGAGATATGGAATCACATTTACACAGAGGAGAAGAACATATTTTATTTATATTTAAATACAGTTTTTGCTGTTTAACATTCACAGACGCCAGTCTATATATTGACTCGATTCAGTGTGCAGCGCTACTTTTGATTCATTCACGATTGACTCATTCATTGTTCTGGATTCTACTATAAATTTAATTTTATGAATGGATTCTTCGATTCAATCTGCATTTTCCGCATCGCAGAATTCATAGGGCCCAATTAGGAATGGTATATTATAAGCGCTCAACCCCCTGGTGAAATGGCTTCCATCGCCCATCGGTCACTGTTTACAACCCTTTGTTAGTCTTATCCGCAGTGTTTCCCTGGAGTTATCTCACTTACAGCACATTCAAAGACCAGCAACCACATCGATTTGGCTGTTAAATTAAAATGAGTAATGGAGGGGCCGAAAAAAGAAAAATCAAAGAAATTGTTGGAGTGTTTGTCTGTGCAGTCGATACACTATTTAAGCAAGCAGCTATTTTAAACATGCAATGCACTGTAATACTCTATTAAATGCTGCAATTCTTGGCTGAATAACTCGCACAGAATTAACAGGGATTTGACTTTTTCCATTAAGACGCACGCTCTAATGTTTCCCTTGCAGGAAACCGCAAGAACGTCTAATCAAAACCGAGTAAAAGGGTTCACGATTCATTCAATTAAAACCCAATATCCTTGTGGAGGACTGTTTTTACATAAATGGTACCAAACAGTAAACCGGGTTTAGAATATGGCACTTTTTTGAACCACATTTGAATGGAAAAGCTTTGTGTACAATGAATGAATTTTTGAATGCTTAATTTTTTCTCATAATACTGTGAAGAATTGGCTCAAAGGAAGCCTGAATTAGGATATCCTAGTCTTGTTTGTTGAAAAATCATCTATTCTCCTCCTAGTCTAATTTTTTCCAAACAAAAGCTCTATTGTTTGAAGCAGCTGGATAATTTGAATCTTTCTTTTTTCCCCCATTATCATTATGATTAATTTTCTCCTGGTCAGTGGAAGTCATAAAGCGTTCCAGTCCAACTTTTTGATTTTCATGCTGCACATTTTGTTTTGACGCTGAGAGGAATGGAAATGGTTATTTGTGGTTATGATGAACTGGACTTTGAGAGAGCGTCATATGAACAGAGCCTGTCAGAGTTTAAAAGACTCTATTGGCAAATGTTTGACTCTTTGACTAAAGGTTCTGGAGAATAAGTACATAGTATGCACTGCTGCCTTGTCATTATTTCTTAGCCTGTGTATCTTACTAACTGGAAATGAATATGTCTTGTATAGTCATGGGACGATAACCGTTTTCAAGGTATACCACGGTTTGGAAAAGTCAAGGTTTAAAATCACCAAGGTTTTCTGCTATAACCGTTCATAGGGTATGTGTAAGATTTATTTTTTTGTTTTGTTTTTTAGGACAACAGTATCTCTAGCAGAAAAGATATCCAAAGATAGGTGTTTTAAATGAAAAAGAAATCTGTGATGAGTCAATGATTAGTTTGAATTATTTAGCCTGACATGTATACTGCTCCAAAATACGTTAAATGTTTCTCAAAATAAAATATATTGTGTTCAAAGGGGAAAAGGGTTTTGTTTTTTAGCCAGACATTTAAAAAGAATATACTTTAGAGCAGTAAACACAATACCGTCATACCGTGAAACTGATATTTTTATCCAAGGTTAACATACCGTCAGAATCTTATACCTTATATCTGTATTAATAAGGTAATTTATTTTGAAGGATGTAAACCAAACCATGTAAGTTCCTGTTGGCTGCCATTACATTTTTTTGTCAACACAATACACTGTAAAAAAAAGTCCCAGTTGGAATTTCTGTGTGGAGTTTGCATGTTCTCCCCGTGTTCACGTGGGTTTCCTCCGGGTGCTCCGGTTTGCCCCACGGTCCAAAGACATGCGCCATAGGTGAATTGAATAAACTATATTGGCCGTAGTGTACGAGTGTGTGTGTGTGTGTGTGTGTGTGTGTAAATGCAAGAGTGTATGGGTGTTTCCCAGTACTGGGTTTCAGCTGGAAGGGCATCCGCTGTGTAAAACATATGCTGGATAAGTTGGAGGTTCATTCCGCTGTGGGGACCTCTGATGAATTAAGGGACTAAGCAGAAGGAAAAATGAATGAATGAATGGTTGTCTTGCGATTGCAACATTTGATGTTTTTCTTGACATTTTTAATAGCTTGTAATAATATATATTGTCTGTATTGGTGTTATAAATTACAGTACAGAAACCTGCCACTTTTTCTGTTGAATTTTTTTAGTTGAATTTTCAACATCAAAAGTTGACAGAGCAAAAATAAAGCTCCATTTAATTGAATTCAACTTGACTTGTATAGTGCTTTTCACAACAATTAGTGTTCCAAAGAAGCTTCACAACAGGGGCACATCATTACATTACAGTCGGAATCAGAAATGTTAAGATAGAGAGGTATATAGAGTGGCCAATATATAAACGTAGCATACCATGTCCTTCTGAAAGAAATAATATTTACTTGTAATAATAGTGCATGTTCAATAAAGTTGTGCATTAAGGGCTTGTTATCCTTGAAGTACACTAACCATAAATAAATGAAAAAAGTGATTCAAGATGTATGGAGCCTGTTAATTAATGGATATATATTTTTTCAGCTGGAACCAAAACTGTTTTAACATCATTCCTCAAAATATCTTCTTTTGTGTTCAGCAGAAAATGGCATGATGGTGCAAATTTGATGACGGATTTTCTTTTTTTGGTGGACTATATCTTTAGTCATCACCAACACAATTCTTTTAAAATAAATTTATAAATAAATATTTATAAAAAAAAATATATGTATATTTTAAAAATAACGTATCCCAGTTGTCGGTTCTCTGGTATTTTGTGAACTTTTCATCTTTATATCCTCATATTAAACAATGGTAGTCTAATTATTGCATCATAACGTCATTCTATACTAACAATATTGTCCATCTTATTTATGCTTGTTCTTTCGAATTAGGGAGCTATAATTAAGTACAAAAAGGTATGAAGGTGCTTTGGAGGATGCATTTCTCTTTGATTGGTTTTATGGTTTCAGAGTCCTCTAAATTCTATCTCTGTAAAACATTCTGTTGCGGTTGTCAAAGTTTCTGGAAGATAAAGCACTGAACATAAAATGTGACGCAGAGAAATTACGACTGACTCAGTGCCGTAAGTGACTTCATCCCACAGGGAATACGTAGCTTTGCAGTGGGGAAGCTCTATTTACATTGCATGTGAGGTGTGTGTTGTTTGTGTGTGACCACTTTGGATCATCTTTACTTTGAAGAAGCGTTGCATCACCTCTCGCCTGAATATCAAACTGAATACCCACCCAGTGCTTGGGTCAGGAATGGCTGCCAAGAAATATTCCTTTGCCAAACAAAGCACTTGGTCTGATCTTTTATTCTGCTGACAAAGATGCCTGAGAAGCTCTAATGCACTACTCCTTCAATACCCTGATCTAGGGTCAATGAAAACATCCATTCAGAATGTACTTGTGCTTGCTTTTGTGTATGAAACTGGACTCTGGTGACTGTAAAACATGCTGGAATTAGTTTTTTAAAGTCCAAATGTGGCTTAGATTAAGATTTGTTCCTCTACATTTGTGTTTAATTAATATTAGACATTATAATTTTAACCAGAAACACAGACATTGATCAGCCACAGATTAAATAGCTATTGAATTTTAACCTTTTTTTTGCTACTTATTGTAAACATGTTGTCGGGTCAGTATTCAATACATCTAGATTTTTGTTTTTCATCTAGCTCTTTTAAAGGGTCACGAAACACCAAAACGGGCGCCACGGTGGCCGAGTGGTTAGCACGTTCGCCTCACAGCAAGAAGGTCGCTGGTTCGATCCCCGGCTGGGCCAGTTGCCATTTCTGTGTGGAGTTTGCATGTTCTCCCCGTGGTTGCGTGGGTTTCCTCCGGGTGCTCCGGTTTCCCCCACAGTCCAAAGACATGCGGTACAGGTGAATTGGGTAAGCTAAATTGTCCATAGTGTATGTGTGTGAATGTGTATGTATGGATGTGTTTCCCAGAGATGGGTTGTGGCTGGAAGGGCATCCGCTGCGTAAAACAAATGCCGGATAAGTTGGCGGTTAATTCCGCTGTGGCGACCCCGGATTAATAAAGGGACTAAGCCGAAAAGAAAATGAATGAATGAATGAAACACCAAAACACATTTTTTGAGATGTTGACAGTCATATATATATATATGTCCCACATTGCTAAAAACACAATTAGGGCACATATATTTAGCTAACAAGTGAAAATTGGTTGTTTTTGAGTTGTTTTAGAGCTATTTGAAAATAAATTTTGAAGCAACATCACGGCAATGAGATCTTTGTGTAAATTCCATCATGGATATTGACTGATTGTACCGACTAGTACTTCAAGAGTTCATAATTAGCTGATGATTGATTATAACGCTTGTTTGGCATGCTGTCCCGGGAGAGAGCCCTGAGCTCATAAGATCCTCGAGCCCGGGCTCCCTGCCGTTTGCAAGGTGAGAGGGGGGTTTGAGCTCAGGCAGATCTCGAGAACTCCCCTGCTTTAGTAGCTAATGAACAGATAGTAATTGCTCTTAGGAGATAATTACTTACTAAGAGCACGTCTATGGTGCTGATCTGGATTAGTCTATTAACTTAGGCCCCGTTTACACTAGTGCGTTTTAGTTTTAAAACAGCATTTTAGCATGAAAACGATCCGCGTCCACACTAGCGTTTCACCCAGCATTTCTGAACAGGTCTCCGTCTTCACTACTTCACCAGAAACGTATATCACGTGACCATTCGCGCACTCTGGGCATGCGCGTTCAAGTATAAACAGGAAGCACGTGTCTCGCTCGCCATTTGTTATTGTTAGTCAACAAACGCTGGTTGAACGATGAACGCGATGGCAATGAAAGCAAGAGAGGTCTTTTTGTGGACAGACGACGAGGTCGAGTTGTTACTTAAAGTAACAACTTTAAGTTATCGAAGCTATCGAAAATACAGTGTTTACAGTGAAGGCTGGTCTGCTGTCTTCCGGTGGCGTTATAGTCATGTATGCTTGATGAATAAGGGAAGAATACGCAATGATCCAAAGCCCTAATCACGTAGCGAATCTCAGCAGCCACGCTTCCATTTTCAAATGTCTCCGTTTTCCCACATCCACACTGAGACGCAGCAGTGTTTTAGAATGAAAACGGCCTCTCCAGCGTTTCCAAAACGCTCCATTTTCGTGGCTCGAAAACTCCGGCGTAGTGTGGACAGATGGTGTAACCGTAGCAAAACCTATGCGTTTTAAAACGAAAACGCAATAGTGTAAACGGGGCCTTAAGTTGCATGTTTTTTGGCGGTGAGAGGAAACCAGGGAACCTGGGGAAAACCTAAGGGGAAGGAAGGATTCTTCAAAACGAAGATGGCTGTTATATGGAACTTAGGGTATTTATAGTGGCCTAGGAATCGTCTGATTGGTGAATCATAAATTGAATAATGCGGGAACAGCTGCAAGCAGTCAAAAGTATGTGATCCTCTCGAAATTAGTTTAGAAATAAACTTCAAAAAGTGACATCGAGTTTTCTGAATCTGTTCATTAATTCATGAGAAAGACTTGGTTCGAACCAATCAGTGCGCTCTATTGTGAACGTGATGCAAATATATTATTACAGTGTTCAGAGAGACGCCACGTTGTGTTGCTAATCGTAGTTCAAATAAGTAGTAGAAGAATTTTCTAGAGACATGGGCCGTCAGTGATGATGTTGGTCAGATGTTCTTGGCAGTAATATTTAATGTCATTTGACACTGTTTTAGGGCGCCACGGTGGCGTAGTGGGTAGCATGTTCGCCTAACAGCAAGAAGGTCACTGGTTCGAGCCCCCGGGTGCTCCGGTTTCCCCCAAAGACATGTGGTATAGGTGAATTGGGTAGGCTAAATTGTTCGTAGTGTATGAGTGTATCTGGATGTTTACCAGTGATGGGTTGCAGCTGGAAGGGCATCTGCTGCGTAAAACATATGCTGGATAAGTTGGCGGTTCATTCCGCAGTGGTGACCCCAGATTAATAAAGGGACTAAGCCGAAAAGAAAATGAATGAATGAATGAATGATACTGTCATAGTTTTTAAATGTTCTATTGTAGATATATAGTGTTGTTTATTTTAATTCGATTTCCATCCATCCAACTCACCCACACATTATGACATTGACTATTTTTCAACTACAATCTTAGTGCTTTTTTTAATCACCAGCTCACTAATCTCACTTTGATTGTTATTGTACTTCTAAAAAATCAACAAATTATGCTAAAGTAATGGGGAAATTTCAATGGGGACTGGGGAAAAAGCAGCACTAAACTAGAAAACACTTCAAATAAATTACGTTTATTCTTTGATTTATGTTATTTTTGTTTTATGGTTTTAGTATTCTTTTTTTTCATGTTTTGCAATTCATATTAACACAAGATTTGTTCCAGAAATGAATGATTAGTTTTTATTAGTATTTTCTTTGTACTTAAAATTGCTTTACTCAATACTTGGTTCAGGTTTTAATTTAATTAATATTTATTTAATTGTATTTATTTTTTCCCAAGCGTTTGTCAATTTAGTCTGTAGATGCACCGACGATATCAATAAAATACCAATGCCATAGATAACATATTGGTAATTTGGTTTCAGCCTGATGTTAGACCATTTTTTACTGTAATGTGAAGTGTGTGTGTGTCCTTTGCGTTCTGCTCTGACGCTCTGCATGTGTGTGTCCAGTGTAATGATCTGCTAGATGCGCCAGTGGCTGTGGGAATGAGACTGCGGGGCAGGGATTTGGAGGATTCCACTGTCTCCTGGATACCGAGCGTCCTGGGTGTGCAGAGCGTCAGGCTCCGCCTTCGCCTCGACCGCCGTGACGACAGGGGGAGGAGCTTGTGGCAACTAGTTGACCTTGGAGAGGAAGTGCAGAGTGGGCGGCGCCCTCGAGACAGGACTCCACCCACTTGTTCACAAAGTAAGATATTATTTGTGATTGACAAACACGCGATATACACATGATGTAAGTGTTGTTTGATTGTGTGGATGGCCAGCTGTGATTGTTACCATCCAGTTTGATTGTTTCCTCACTTCCGGTTTATGAGTGTAAAGGTCAGTTCTTCAGTGTATATAATGCTATATGCGCATACAGAGACCTGTTTGTATAATACTCAGGGTTTCATCATAATTAAGAGGGATTTAGATGGTTCGCCAGCTGGTGAAACATTTGAGAGAAGAGTAATTGGGCACAAGAGAAAAAAATACAGCATTAGAAAGGATAAGATGGAGAGGAAGAAGGAGAAGTTCCTCCGTTTATTACATTGAACCTCGGGATTCCTCGCTGCTTGGTTCCAAAAAGATTAATGAAGATTAATGTATGTCATTCTTAATTATTGCAGTCCCAATTGTCATGCTGTGTGAAGAAAGATTGATGTTTTTTTCCATTTTCTTTCTTGGAGGGAAAGAGTATGCACTGCAGTGGTCTTACATATTCATTTTTGGTGCTATTTGGTGCTGTTTTTCATATTTCGACAACATGGTTCAAGATTCCCTTGTCTGTTGCTATGGCAACTTGCCATGTATGAAGTAAATAACTTCTTGCTGTTGTTTGTGAGGGGTAACACTTCGGTTTATTTATTTAATTTTTTCCTCACGAATCCCATCCTCTGTGCTAGGCGTTGGCTGGAGGACTTGGCAGACAATGCTTGCTTTTATCCTTTTGTTATTTTGGCTTGAGTTAATGTGTGTGTGTGTGTGTGTGTGTGTGTGTGCAGATTGGGTTGCATATTTTCTGCATGTGTGCAATCACTGGGAATGTTTTAGGTATAATTTCCAGTCAAAGGCTGCAGGCGATTCCGCTCCTGTGACTCTAAAAACTGATGAAATTGGTGATCGTTTAGTTCACTTAGAGCTTTTTTCCAGTCAAACCTGTGTTGATTACATTGATGTTTTCAAACAATGTGATTATTATAAAATGCTAGTTCAGCAAATTGGTTTAGAAAAGATAGTTTTCAATTCTGCTTGACATTTATTTTACTGATTTTGACTTCTGAAAAAAATAAATAAATATAAATTTTTTTTTAGAAATATATTAAAATACCAAATCTTTCAAATTAAGGTAATTCAGCATTGCCTTTCTCTCCTTCTCTTTCATTTGCATACAGTAGAATCATACATGAAAACACACGCGCGCGCGCACACACACACAGTACTTGTCTCTCATCTACATCGTTAATGGATTTGAGATGATTGAGTTGCACTAAAGATGAATCCATGACTTTAATTAACTTTTGATTTATTGGCTTCTGTATTCGAGGCGTAATTAGAAATTAAATATAGCAATCAGCTGGATGGGTGAATGGTGTCCAGCTCTGCGTCAGGCTGTTAAATGGGCTCTCTAAATGCATTTCACAGTGCAGTCCAGTGACACAGCCGTGAAGGTCTCCTTTCTGAGTTTGAGATTTCAAAGAAACAATTTACTATTTTATATGTTAATACAATACAAATTAATATTATCTCAAGTTGCATGATCACATTTTACTATATTAAAGAAATGTATGACGTGCATGTGGGAATGGTGGATAGGGATGGACTAGCTCATTTGCATTAAAGGCACAGGCAACAACCCTAACAGCTGAAATTCCCAGTTCCAGAAAGGTTTAATAAATAATCTGATGGGTATTTTGAGCTGAAACTTTACAGACACAATCTTGAGACATAAAACATTTTTCTTAAATCTTTAAAAATGGGTAAAATAGGTTCGATTTAAAACGATTAATTGTGTCATTTTTTTGCAGTTTGGATATATATATATATATATATATAAATATATATAATATATATATAAACCCATAATTTAGCATTTTATTTTCACAAATATTATTTAAACCCATATATGATTGATTTTACACATGAGGCTTAAGGCTAGTTCTAGACTGAGACTAGTAGTTCACTTATCAATCATTTACTCATCCGTCGCCAAGCCTAGGTTTCTCTCTAATGTTAAACAATAAAGATGATGAGCTGGAAACCTGTAACGATTGATTTCCATTGTCTGTGTATTCCTACTGTGGAAGTCAATGGTTACAGTTTTGCAGCTTTCTTCAAAATATCTTCTTTTGTGTTTAGAATAAATAAACCATGAGCCTTTTTTGGGTGAACTATCCCTTTAACTAAAAATATCTTAAATTCACTTAATCAAAAATATACCAGTGCCATAAAATAGTTTCAAGACACTCACAAGTAAAGTTGTTTTTATAAAATCTGCTTAATCACCTAATTTAGTGAATGTATAGTCCTGGCTTAAGCTAAGCTCTGTTTGTGAAACCGGCCCTTACAGTACACAATTGACTTGCTTTTAAAGCCTGCTGAGTCCTCTGTATAGAGGCTTTGTGAAGACTCTGTGTCAGGCTGGCTGTGTTTCTGCTACAGTTTCCCTGAGTTTGCTCATTGTTGGTGGTTTGCTGTAAGACGCTCCATAGAAACCACTGTCTCTCAGCCATGAGAGCGGATGTGATTTCTGTGATAGCAGCTAATGCTCTGCCAGCAAGATTCTTTACCAGTCCCAAAGATAATAACCTTTCTTTTTTTCTTTCTTTCTTTCTTTTGCTCGTTCTTTCTTTGCGAGCTATTATTTTTGCATGGGCAAGTGCTGTTGTCATGGCAACCCCCATAGATTATTGATTTTGCTGATGACCCATTTGATTTTGTGTACATCTATTGTAGTTTGAACTTTGCTGCTGCTGCTGTGCTTTCTGTGTTAATCTGTGTGTTGTGATCAAAGAGGGTCTCTTTGTTGTGAGTTAAAAAACAAAAAAACTATATGTAACTATTGTGAACATGCTGTAATATGTTTGTTACATATTCTGTTCAGTTTTTTAAACAGTTTGTTGTTTAAAAGGTCTACGTCCTAACCAGGGGAGATTTTAGGATTTTCATTTTAGGGGGGCTCAGCTCCTTATAAGGTAAAAAATACATAAAAATAAATACAATTAATAATATTCATTCATTCATTCATTTTCTTTTCGGCTCAGTCCCTTTATTAATCCGGGGTCGCCACAGCGGAATGAACCGCCAACTTATCCGGCATTTGTTTCACGCAGCGGATGCCCTTCCACAATTAATAATAATAATAATATATTTATAAGCCTAATATTACATTTATAAGTAGTAATTTAATAGTGACACACTTAAATGTTTGTTTAATATGTAATATTAGTTTAATATACACTAGTATTCCATTGTATTACATAACCATTTGAGTTCTAAGTAAGCCAAATAGACTCAACCCCTACTGTAGTAAAAAACACTTTCTATATTTAAGTGCATTTTTTTTATTTCCACGTATTAAATAAATAAACTGCCACTTTTCTTATTAAATGACATACATATAAATATTTTAACTTGCAGGCTAATTCACAAATTTCACGATCTGAATGATCATAATAAATGAGAAGTATTTTTTTATACTAGACAACACTTGATGTTTCTATCTGTCAGTGACTCAGTGGCAGTTAAAACGAGTCTCCTACATTCTCAAAGTGGTTCTTTCACCATGTTCAATTCTTTCTGTGCAAGACTGCATGGTATTGTTAATGCCACACGAACTGTAAAGTGTTTAATATTGGTAGTTCATTTTGAAATAAAAATAGAGAATTGTTTGTTAAGAGTTAGATTTTTCGCTGGAGGAAACGGCTGTGCTGATGAAGTGAACGCCGAGAAAACCCGACTGCTCCTCCGTGACATTGGGATACAGGTGATACAAGGTTATCTACATCAAAGAACTGCAAATAAGCAGATATTATAACAATCTATCAATAAACACACAGCTTGTTCTCTCACTGTCCACGGCTGTGATTTGCTGATCAAACGAAAAACAAAAGACCGGGAGGAGCCGAATTCTGCCACCGTTTTCTTATCAAATTTAAAGGGGACTGAGTCGATAATTTAGTGTACAGTTTATGAGCTAATGTGCAAAAGTTTTAGGGGGGCTGAGTAGAAATAATAGAATGGAGTCAAATAGGCCTCGCACCGCCCATGATTCTAACTATATTTTAGAGTGGGAGTAGAGAGATTTGGAAAAATAGGACGCGACTTGAAAGTTCTGGTTTCACTATTCAAGTAAAATGCTTTTATTAGTGCTGGGTAAAGATTAATCACTATAAATCGCACCCAAAATAAAACTTTGTTTTGACCTGATATATGTGTGTGTGTGTAATGTATATATTTGTTACAGATGACAATGACATAAATTAAACTACACAACAATTTTGTTGCATAGAAATTTTAATTTAATCATATACATATATACATGGGCGCCACGGTGGCCGAGTGGTTAGCACGTTCGCCTCACAGCAAGAAGGTCGCTGGTTCGATCCCCGGCTGGGCCAGTTGGCATTTCTGTGTGGAGTTTGCATGTTCTCCCCGTGGTTGCGTGGGTTTCCTCCGGGTGCTCCGGTTTCCCCCACAGTCCAAAGACATGCGGTACAGGTGAATTGGGTAAGCTAAATTGTCCGTAGTGTATGTGTGTGAATGACAATGTGTGGATGTGTTTCCCAAAGATGGGTTGTGGCTGGAAGGGCATCCGCTGCGTAAAACAAATGCTGGATAAGTTGGTGGTTAATTCCGCTGTGGCGACCCCGGATTAATAAAGGGACTAAGCCGAAAAGAAAATGAATGAATGAACATATATACATATTATATCTAAATATAAATAAATATTTTCTCAAAAATATAAATCCATGTGTGTATTTATATTCATTCATTCATTCATTCATTTTGCTTCAGCTTAGTTCCTTTATTCATCAGGGGTTACCAAAGTGGAATAAACTGCCAACTTATCCAGAATATGTTTTACACAGCAATGCCCTTCCAGCCACAACCCAGTACTGGGAAACACCCATGCACACATTTATTCACACACACTCAGTACAGTCAATTTAGTTTATTCAGTTCACCTATAGTGCATGTCTTTGGACCAGAACACCACCTTGTATTTATTTAAACATAGTAAATATAGACAGTACACACACATATATTTTGTCAAAACAAACTTTTATTTTGGACGTGAATAATAACGTATTTTGACTACAGTAGTTTCATTTACTGATGACATTTTTTACAAATTTAAAATAAAAATCTTGTCATTTTTTGCATAAAAAACCATGCCATGTTTTCAGACATTTGTTTATATTTATTTTTTATATCACACAATAATAATAATAATAATAATAATAATAATAATAATTTTTATGACAATGGTTTGTTTAAATAAATATTTGGAAATAGGGGAAACGTGTGATAGGCTAAGTCAATGTCAGTTTATTTGGTCTTTTCCTGTATAGTTTAATAAATACTATTTACTTAATTTAATCTCATTTTTAGATATTTATTTAATTCTAATTTATTTGACCTTGTTATTTTGCTTTACCATATTAATCTTAATAAATCCTAATAACATTTTTTAATTAAATCTTTTAACTATTTCTCTAAACATTTGCATTATTTCTCTATAAAATAAACTTTATTATTCAAGTTTTGTTGGGGTGTATGAAGTGTGTGTGTGTGTGTGTGTGTGTGGGTGGGTGCGGGTGTGGGGGTGTGTGAGTGTGAGTGTGTGTGTGTGTGCGTGTGTTTGTGTGTGTGTGTTGTCTGGTAAGGCTTAAAAGAGTAGTAGGTGATTGTCTTCAGAAACATGTTTTGTTGCGCTGGTTGAAAGTCTCTTCACATTCTAAAAGTAATGATTAAAGTAAATGATCTAAATGTGTTTATATGTACTTTTATATTCTGGGTAAGGCATAAAACTAAAAATGTTCATTCAATTAAAATAGTGTTAGGCCGACATCTCCCATAATTCCAATAAGTATCTCAAACTGTCTTTCAGCAAATGCAGATTTGAGCTTGTGCACACCTGTTTTCATGCAGATCCGCCGTTTGTGCATACACGTGCTGCGCGTTCATCAGAGAGTAGGGGTGATAAATAAGTGATAAATCTTTGTCCCGTGTCGAACATCAGTGAGCAGATCCAGTGTATTGTGTGTTCACAGGCCTGTAAGTGTGTGCGTGCTTGTGTGTGCACTTGCTTAACCATCTGAGAGGAGACCTTGGTGTCGATTTGTGTGCGTGCGCGTGCGTGTGTGTGATGAGCTCCACACATTCCCAGCGCTCCTCAGTTCACAGACAGTGACTAGACTCTGTGTGTTGGATCATCTCTGAGTTCCAATCATAACTCCTCAGGGATTTACTCAGGGAACTGCACATCATGCAGTGGTCTGTCTGCGTTTGTCTGTGTGTTGGGGCTGCATGGATTCTGGAAAAACTGACACTGTGATATTTTAGTTCGTTAATTTGTATAGCACATTTTATTACGATACAACGTTGCCCAAAGTGCTGAACGCAATAAATACGAATCAAAATAACAAGTCATGCACATGCATAACAACTAAAGCATAAGAGAAACCCCTCAACATTAAAAAGGCTCAAATGCTAAAGAGCAAAGATGCAGTTTCAGAAGTATTTAAAAACAGATCAATTTGGGCCGTGTCTAATGTGGGGTGGAAGCTTGTTCTAGTATTTTGGGCCAATAACAGCTAAAGCCGATCCCCGTTCACTTACACCGGGATCAGAAGACCTCAGTGACCTACCAGGATTATATACGTGTAGGAGATCTGATATATAAGACGGTGCCAGTCCATTTAGGGATTTATAAACAAAAAACAATCATTTAAAATAAATTTGTTACCTAACAGACAGCCAGCCCAAAGAGGAAAGAACTGGGGATGTGTGTTCATACTTGCGAGTCCCGGTCAGAAGTCTCGAAGCCGCATTTTGGACTAATTGCAGTCTATTGTGGGAGTTTTGACTGATACCCACACACAAAAAGTTGCAATGGTTTCCCCAAAATAAAAGCATGAATCACTTTCTCAAGGTCATTAAAAGAGAGAAACCATAAATGTCATCAATGAAAAAAACTGGATTCAACAACTGATTCAGCAATGCCTATAGTACTGCACATTGAACACATTTGCTCTGTTTGGACAGAACAAATCATTGAGTGGGGCGGTTAAAAATAACACATCAAGCACACACACACTTGTAAATATGGTTTACAAACCGAATGTATTTACTATGGTAAAAATCACTTATTATATGGCCTTACACCACCCTAAACCCTACCCTCACAGGAAACCTGGTGAATTTTGAACGTTTAAGCTGTTAGAATTTCAAGGACACAAGGCTTGTCCTTATAAGCCATCTTAATACAGTCATACTATGTCATTATAGAATTTTGTGACCTCGAAAACCAGTAAATAGGTTCACACACACACACACACACACACACAGCTATTGAAAACAAATGCAGTGTTTCTGTGGATGTCATTGGTTACAGCTTTCAACATTGCTCAGAATATCATTTTTTGTGTTCAACACACACAAACACGAGGAGAACATGCAAACTCCACGTTGAAAGGCCTCCTTGCCGAGTCGGGACTCTTGTTTATTTTTTTTTATTTCTATATAATTCGTGCAACCCTTAACAATGTACTCCATTGATAGTATAGTACAGCAAGTTCATATTGTTAACAAACTGATAAGTACCCTTGTAGGCTCTCAGGTAGTTTTGATATGTGCTCCAGTGTTTTGTAGCTTTTATGAGTTTTTAGACATGTGATGTTTCATTTGCCTGTTTTCTTTTATTGTACTGATTTTATTGTACTGTCTGTATAATATTAAAACCACAGTGTTATTCAAATCTATACGAGTATCTATAGTGTCAGTAGCGGTGCACATGAAGCATTGTAATTTTTAAGTAGCCTACTTAATATAACAAAACTGCAATGGGTCCTCTTCAAGGGAAGCCATCTAAATTTTAAAGCTAGAATATCACATATAGCTTCTCAATGATAATACTGTGTTTTAAAGTCCAAATTATTAGACCTCCAGTGAAATCTGAATTTGTTTAAAAAATATTTCGCAAGTGTTGAAGATTTTTAACAATTTAAAGCAATAGTTTTAATAACTAATTTCTAATAGTTTTTGTCTTTGCCATGGTGACAGTGCACAATATATTTCTACTTATTTTGCAAGATACTAGTATTCAGCTTAAAGTGACATTTAAAGGCTTGACTTAATTAGGTTAACCAGGAACATTAGAACATTTAGGTCATTTATTGGATAAAAGTGTTTTGTTCTATTTCTTGTTCTGTAAAAAATCTATTTCCTGACCCTTGTGCACTCTTTAAATGTACTGCCCTTTTGTTATGTTATGATGAAAACCTCCACTGAATTAAACTGCTGTAAAAGTGCATCAGATAATTTTGTTTTTCAATTAGTTTTTAAATAAATCTTTTGATCAACTCCAGTCCTGATCAAACTACTAAATTGTTCAGAAAATGACAGGATTTTAACTTTTTAGTTGCCGAATTCACAAATGATGTCACTGATGTGGTGAAAAAAACATACATAATGACGTATTTTCAAAAAGTAAAAAGTAATTGTGGAGTGGAATTTTTTTACCTTAAGGGTTGTAAATTTGCACAGAGTGTATCGTTGAGTTATTCTTTTCTTTTTTTTTTAATAGTTCAAAGCATTTTCTCAAAACGTGTCCAAATAAGATTTGTCATCAAAAATCATTCTGCTAGCTGAAACACAGAAAAGGTTATGGCCAAATTAATATACTGGATTTTAAATTACAGAAATTTACATTTTCTACTTATTACATACATGCAAAGCAATGTATGCAATGTAAAACATATGCAAAGCAATTTCCCAAGTGATGTTTAAAAATATATATAAAAATTAATTTCTGGTAAATTTCTGTAATTTATTATCCGTTATTTTACAGTAAATTTCTGTAATTTAACAGACGTTATTTTATGCTTTTTTTTTTTTTTACAGTTTTTTTACAGTGTAAGGACATACTGTGGAAAAATATATATATATATATTTTTATTTTATTTCATTTTATTTTAATTTTTTAAAATTTATTTATTTATTTTTTGAAACATCACTTGGGAAATTGCTTTGCATGTATTTTTCTTTAAATAATTTTTTAATCCGTTAACTCATTTGTTAACATACAATGCGCGAAACTTTAACATTTCAGCTAAAGTTAAAATTGATCAATTTAGTTGTAAGCATTCAAAAGCTCCATTTGAGTATGTCCTCAATCATTTAAACACTTTATTTAATATATATTTATACACAAAATGCAAATTCTAAAATAAACAATTTTAAAAAAATGTCAAGTATTAATTATATTCTGGGTTACATTGTGTTTTAGATTAAAGCAAACAAACTCTGCTCATAATTATTATTAATTTTGATTTAGTCCATTAGCTCTTGGCAGCAGCTAGTGTGGTATATTAATATTCCACTTGTAGTTTGTTTTAGATTTAACTGTAGATTTGGCCTAGAGGTAGAATTGGCGTATTTAGTATGTTGAACATTCAAAAGATCATTTTCAGCATTTACTCAGCCATTTACTATCTAATATAAAGGTTTTTTTCATTTAAAGCTTTTGCATGTTAAGCATAAAACATTTTATTTTTATTAACGATAAATATTTAAGTAAAATTTCAAATGTTGGCTATGAATGAATTGTAAATGAATTAGATTATTATCATTAATCATTAATTATGCAGTATGATAAGTATGTATTTTTCTGATGTGTGATAGAGATGACCTGATTATCATTAATAATGGGCTACTTAATGTTTCTCTAATTGAGTCGATGAGCTCGTGTCTGCTGCAAATGACTCCGCATCAGCATTATGACTGTGGCAGAGAGAGGATGTTAGGCGCCCTGTTACCATGACGACAGAAAGGGGCCGATGTAGCGGCTGGTGCGCGCGGCGGTGTCTGTCGTCGAGAGCGCGCGCTGGAGGCTCAGGGCTGCCGGGGCTCCGTGAAGCGACGGAGACTCGGAATTAAGCGGCTTTCAGACGCTCTTCTTGACACCGCTGATAACTGGTCCGCTCCAGAGCTGGGTGCTCGGTGAGTGCTCGTACATTTACAGCATGTTTGCGTGCCTCTGATTTTGGCGGTGAGATTAGGAGGAAAGGAAGGAAAGCTCGCGCGCCGCTCGTAAACATGAACACGCGCATGAGGAATGAGGATCTATTTTTGACGCGCTATTTTTAATGGCTCTCTTTCCCGGGATAAAGCTTTTGCCGGTCGTCGAGTTGTTGTCGTCTGGATTAAAAAGAAGGGTTTCCTTTTGTTGATTTAGGAAACAGAACATTGGCGGTGATAAATAGATTAATGCAATTACGCATGGCCTGCCTGATGTATGAGAGAGAGAGAGAGAGAGAGAGAGAGAGAGAGAGAGAGAGAGAGAGAGAGAGAGAGAGAGCGCGCGCGCAGGTGAGCGGAAATAATATGATGTTCAGAAATTGCATATGGGAACTATTTAGAATAGGGTGATCTCTAATTTTTCTAGTAATTTTTATTGTTTTATATTTCGGCAAAATAAATAGCTTATTCGATGTTTTTTAATAACTTAAAAAAATCTCGGGTCCTTTTTTCCCGTTTTGTCCGTTATTTTAATTGCCTATTTATTGGGGAAAGCAGATTCATGTCGTTCTTATATCTGCTTGCATAACATTTTACAAACACACCCTTTAAAAATTTAATATGAGTTCATGTATTGTTACAGAAAATGTTAAATTAGAACAAATAATTATGACATTATAACTAAAATCGTTAGAATTAAGCATTATTAGAAGTAGGCTATTGTTTTTATTAACACTATTATTTTATTTTATACACCTCAGACAAAAAATGATTAGCTATAGGCAGGCTATATACCTACACTTAAAAAAAAAGCTTAGAACAGAACTGAACCTTAAAATAAAGGGAAACCAATTATTACAAAGTATACAGCAATATATATCGCAGAAAAACAAAATATCATAATGTCAGATTTTTTCAGTTTCATGCAGCCCTACTTTGGATTGTTAAGATGTAATTCACATAATGAAAAAAAGGTATTTGTTTTTTTTTGTTTGTTTGTTTTTGATTTTAAAGAACTTCTTGCTAAAAGGTTCTTTGTGGAACCAAAAAAAAGTTCCACTA
The DNA here is from genome assembly GCA_903798035.1 of Danio albolineatus. NCBI lineage: Eukaryota > Metazoa > Chordata > Actinopteri > Cypriniformes > Danionidae > Danio > Danio albolineatus. The sequence goes on along the minus strand of CAIGQQ010026964.1, from coordinate 11,679,131 downwards.
TGGCATCAACAGGCATTTTTATTTTTAAGAGTGTAAATTATTTAGACAATAACAAATAGCCTCTGGAACAAATAGCCTTTACAACTGGTATATCTGAGATGTGTTTTTGTTGATCTGATCAAAAGAGAACAACGCTAAATACAGGTGTAAAATGGGTCTGAAATGTTTTGAGCTTGTCCACTTTTGACCACTTCCAGAGGCAGTCTAAAATACATTCGGCTGGATTTCTTCTGTAATGTCAATACAAATGTGGTCAAATGCATTCAAACTGATGCAAAGATACAGATTCAAAGACATGTTTTGTGGCTATCAGTGTAGAAATGAAAGCCACTGCTTTCCATTTTCTGATTTTACATTAATGTAAGTAAATTGTGTAGGTTTATATTAGGAGAAAATATGAAGAAATAAGGAAAGAGATAGAAAATAGACAAGAGACTAAAACATCAGATGTAAATGGAAATGTGTCTTAGTCTACTTATAAGCATTTCTCTGTCTATCTGTGTATGTGACAAATACAATTTTAATTCTTAATTTAATGATCTGATTAAATACAAGCTCATACCAGGTGTAGACAGGGCCTAAGTGCAAAAAACAAAACAAAATGATTTGCACTGCAAACAATTGTGCTTATGATTACTGTAATGTCTTACAATAATAGGATACCAATTTGCAGAATTACCGTTTTTTAGATTGATATGTAATGTGTCTTATTAATTTCTCTGTCCAAAATACATTACTGTTCAATCCTAATGATTTGATTTCATCTTAGAAGCTCCAGGTTCAAAGAGTTTGAGGGAATACTCGGTAAAGGAAGGATGAGAGGAGGAGAGCAGGAGAAGCTGATGGTGAGGCCACAGCTGGAGGGGGAGGGGATGAGACTCAATGAGGGCTGGGGGAGGGGGACTGGCTCGCTCACTCGCTCACTGAGAGAGAGAAGAGAGAGAGAGAGAGCTGGAGGAGCGCAGGATAGAGAAGATGCTTTTATGTGGCTCTGTGTCTGCTTCCTCTATAGTCTACATACTGTGGGCCACCTTAGTTCTGAATCGTCATTAAAAAATGAATACTAGCCCAGTTTATTTATTACCTAATTAGGTTATATCTCTAAAATAAAACATCTAAAACAAAAATATATATTAAAAAATCGTTTGGGCATTAGGAACTTTCACATTTCTCAGTTTCTCAGCAGTAGAAGTAATCATAGTTTGGGAAAACATAAGTAAGTACCAAAAATATTCTTTTGCATTATTTGCCCACATAATAACCACAGTGTGGCTATTATGCCAACTTCTGCTAATAACCATGAGAACCACTCCACCATAGTCTTTTTATGACTTTCAAAACAATACTTATTTTTATTTTTTTGTTGGACAATGTAAAATGTACTTTTCTGCCTATAGACTTTGCATAAGAGACACCTTGCATCAGTTAGTTTTTTAATTTGATGCAAGGATTAAATAATTATTGAAAAAATATTGAAATATTAAAAACTATCAAGGATTTAAAATGTTGAAGTCTGTTAAACGGGTCCCTGCCGCCTTTTGAAAAGGGCCCATTGTGGCTGTGCATTATATTTTTGTGCAGTGTTTAATTTTCTAATCTGACAGTGAAACATCGAGGATGCAGCAAATAAATATTCATTCATTCATTCATTTTCCTTTCGGCTTAGTCCCTTTATTAATCCGGGGTCGCCACAGCGGAATGAACCGCCAACTTATCCAGCATTTGTTTTACGCAGCGGATGCCCTTCCACAATTAATAATAATAATAATATATTTATAAGCCTAATATTACATTACAACCCATCTCTGGGAAACACATCCATACATTCTCATTCACACACATACACTACGGACAATTTAGCTTACCCAATTCACCTGTACCGCATGTCTTTGGACTGTGGGGGAAACCGGAGCACCCGGAAGAAACCCACACAACCACGGGGAGAACATGCAAACTCCACACAGAAATGCCAACTGGCCCAGCCGGGGATCGAACCAGCGACCTTCTTGCTGTGAGGCGAACGTGCTAACCACTAGGCCACCGTGGCGCCAGCAAATAAATATCACTTATTTAATAAAAACTAGGCTATTCTTTATTATTTTATGCAACACCCTTGCATTTAAAAAAAACTTTAGCCTATAAGATGTATTATGGAATAGCCTATTTTAAACTGACCAGCTATATTTATGTTTTTTTTTTTTTTTTCGGAAAACTAGTGTAATGGCTAGTGTTTGGTAATCTTTACCAAACCCGAGCAGACGCGTCATTTCACTGCTACAGTAGCTGTAATACAGATACTCCAGTTTGCTTCAGTAACAGTTTAACATTTTCAGTTTATGTACTGCGGTCATGTTCTACAGTTGTCAGTTTTGCTAACTGAAAATGTTAAAGCGTTGACTTATTATAATTCAAATTATTTTGTTTAGTTGGATTAATTGAATTCCAGTACTTTTTATTTGGATAAGTATGAACGCTGCATTATGAATCTTGGTGCACCACAAACAATCTTTTCAGAGGAAATCAATGAACAAATGTAATGCATAGTGACAAAGACATATAAACGCACCAAAAACAGTATGCAAGTAGGCATGGGACGATAACCGTTTTCAAGGTATACCAAGGTTTAGAAAAGTCAAAGTTTTAAAACCGCCAAAATTTTCTGTAGTACAGTTCCAAAGATTTTTTTTTATTCACTTTTTTGTTGTTGTTGTTGTTGTTGTTGTTTTTTAGGTTAACTGTATCTCCAGCAGAAAAGAGATCCAAAGATGACAGCTAAATTCAATGATTTATTTGCTCCAAAATATATGAAATATTTCTCAAAATAAAATATATTGTGTTTTTTACCCAGACACTTAAAAAGAATATATTGTAGTGCAGTAATCACAACATCGTCAAACCTTGAAACCGTGATATTTTTTGTCCAAGGTTCTCATACCGTTAGAATCTCATACCGGCCCATGCCTACATGCAAGCAACCGTCCAGAAATAAAGCATAAAAAAGGACAGAATGCTCAAGTATACCTGTTTTCTGTCTAGTTGCAATTACTCACTGCAGTTTACTCAATGCGCACTTTTCTTATATTCTGTGCACATTTTATAAGCTCTTTTCAGGTTTTCAACTGATTAAAATAGCATCATGTTTTGTGTTTGTTAGTTAGGACTAAGATTTAATGTTTGGTTAAGACCGAAATTTGTATGTAAATTTGTCAGACATTATCCTAGTAATTTTACGATAGACATGATCTGTTTTTGTGCAGACAGACGGACATTTTTCTTTTTCTTCTCCTTCGTTTCATTTTCTACAGTGCTTTCTAAACCTTTACATTTTTAGCTGGATTGAATTTCTTGTAATTAATTAATTTGCTACTTTTGTAAATGATAAAATCAGCTAAAATTGCTATATTTTTATTCTAATTTTTTTTCTTTCAGATTACTAAAATTGCCCAGTAATCACGGAAATGGAAATTCATTGGTCAAAAGGTGTGGGAACCCAGAATTTCATACTGACTACAGAAATGTGTGTGTGTGTGTGTGTGTGTGTGTGTGTGTGATGGTTGTTGTGTGCATTGAAGAGTAGCGTAATAAACCCATGGTTGTGTATTATTAAAATGTCTGTTTTGTCTTTATTGCTGTTTTCAACTTTTTAAAAATGTAACATGATATTTAATACTCAAGTACCCAAAATTTGTGTAAAATACGGACTTGGTAGTTGAGCTAAATTTTTAATAGCAATTTGTAATTTACCCAACTATTGGTTTTGTCCATTTTCTACCAAAATTTGGGTCAAAACAACACAGAACAATTTTTAGAGTGCACCAATTAATTGTATAAAAATTATAGTATACATTTTTTAAAAATAAATTTACCATGAATATAAGTGTACATTCAGACTCGGACACTGTATTTTCCTCTCTCAGGTCTGATGAGTATTCCTGCTGCTCCATCAGTTCAGTCAGGGGGTGGAGAGATGCAGTCACCTGGGGTCATAAGCCCCTCCTTCCTCCCGCCTCCAAGTGGAAAAGTTCCAGGTCGCAAGAGGGGTCGGCCACCCCTGAAGAGGCACCCGGAATATCAAAGCCGCTACCCAGAGTCCCTCCCACCCATTAAAGTGCCTAAGAAGCGAGGGAGGAAGCCGGGCTTTAAGGTCAGTAAATATCAGTCTATTTAAATAAGTGCATGTACGTGTCTGCTGCAAAGATAAGGCCTTTCCAGTGCTCAGATGCACCAGCCAAATGCATAAATGTCATCAAGTGGTGCTTTTAAATAGGAACTGCTGCAAACACTCACGATTGTGTGGCTACTGTAGAGGAACAGAGTAATGTCTAGTGTGAGTTTGTGCATAGGTGGGCTCATCCGATGTTGACTGTGGGAGAGGAGGGGACTGGGTGCTTGTGCTTTGACTGATGTATCTGCAGTCTGCTGCTGCTGGGTTATTTTTAGCTGTGTGTCTGAGCACAGGGCTCATAATGTTGCTGTTGCTGATTTAAAGAGCAACACACTACCGCAATGTGTGAGTGTGCATATTAGCAGATTTGCAGTAAACCATATACAAATGGTTCTTTTTTTTCTAAAATAAAAATGGTTATTGCTTCTCATGGTAGTGTTATTTTAGGGTTTGTGTTATTTTGTCTGTTGTGTATATGTATGTATGTATGTATGTATGTATGTATGTATATATGTATGTATGTGTGTATATATATAAGTGTGTGTGTGTGTGTGTGTGTGTGTGTGTGCCTCCCTCTACTAGAAAATGTTGGATATTTAAAACGCTAAAATCTGGTGGGGATTTTGGTGGCTGTTAAGATATGGTCAATGTCAATCTTATTAATCTTGCTTTTCATGTCAGTTGTCAGATTGCCAAAACCTTTAATTAAACAAAGGATTTTACTTAGCTTGATGTAAATAGTGGTAGATGGGTGCATTTTATTTTGCGACTTTATTCCAACAGCAACTGAAACATAAAACTATAGCAATTTTTGTTTCTCAAAATAAAATAAACACTGATTGAAGAATAATGAAAATAAAAATATTAACTTAAATAAAAATGATTTTAATTTAGGCATAAAGATAACATAATATAACCAAAACTAATAACAGGGACATAAAACGCATACAACTTTAACTAAAATTCAAATGGAATCTTTAGAAAAAAAAAAAACTAATTTAAATTATTAATACAAAAATGACAATAGTTGATCAATGATGATAAATATCCTGGATCACAGTGGCTTTCTAGTGAAGATATTTTAAATGTGTTAAGTACACTTGGAAGTACACTTTCTAAATAATGAGTGGTTTAATGGTTCAGACTCTATTTATTTTAAGTTTTTAAAAGAGATTTAAAAAAAGATATTTATATGAACTCATTAAGAGCGACACAGTGGCTCAATGGTTAGCACTGTCGCCTCACAGCAAGAAGGTTGCTCGTTTGAGTTCCGGCTGAATCAGTTGGCATTTTTGTGTGGAGTTTGCATGTGCTCCTGTGTTTGCCTGGATTTCATCTGGGTGCTCCGGTTTCCCCCACAGTCCAAAGACATGTGGTATAGTTGAATTGGGTAAGCTAAATTGGCCATTTTGTGCGTGTGTGTGTGTGTGTGTGTGAGTGAGAATGAATGTGTATGGATGTTTCCCAATACTGAGTTGCCGCTTGAAGAGCATCTGCTGCGTAGAACGTGTGCTGGAATAGTTGGCGGTTCATTTTGCTGTGGCGACCTCTGAAATAGAGACTAAGCCAAAGGAAAATGAATGAATGAACTCATCAACGTCTTTTGTTTGCCATGTGTGTTTGTGTATTATAATGAATAGATGTATTATTATATACTGTAGTGGCACACCTTTCGTGCATGTCCTTATGTACCACCTTTTGCAGATAGTCCAATAACCTGTATTTGAAAAGACACAAGTAAGACTGAATCTTCTTTTAGAAAAGGTTTACTGAAGAAATGCACAACGAAAATACACAGGTACAATAGACTCGATATAGCTCTGTCAAAAAACTCTGTTGCTTCCAGCGTCCATAGCTGCAATCTGACCTAAACGTACAAACTAATGACATCATGACGTATTACTGTCGGAAGCCAAAAATACCAAAAATAAAGTTTTTAAATTGTAATAATTATTAAATTAAGTGATCTAGATAGCAATCATTATAAATTCTTAATACATTTCAATATCAGTTTTCATCATGTTTTAACTAAATTATCATCACTAATGAATTACACATTACTGGCTCTTACAAATACATTGACATAATAATAGCAATGATAATAATACTACTATGTGTTTATTTTTTAACAGCTGAAGTCTCGTCTGATGACCCCCCTGGCTATCTCTCCTCCCAGCAGTACCCCAGAGCCAGACATGAGCTCAATCCCGCAGGACGCTGCTACCATCCCTCACTCCGCCACACCACAGGTCCTCACAGGTAACAAACGCACATCTGAACACTACCGTTGAAATGTTGCCATGCCAATCCCAGACAATTCAAAGCGGCTCAACTACTGAGGGAATAATAAAATGTGAGCATTAGAGGAATCACAGCGCTCAAAGGAGTCTCATTATGATCCTGTGTCATCTCATTCTCTTTTTAGTGCCCAGTAGGGACTGTAACTCTACCCATATATTGTGGTTATGATAACTGTTATTTTTATCAAGGTGATACGATGAGCTGTGAGTCTCAGAGGCTGCGAGAAGACCACCGTCATTTTTATAACACCCAAGCTACTTATTATTCCTTATCTGTTACTTCTCTAATTCCACTCTACTTTATATTGTGACAATAAAAAAAACCTTGAATCCTAATTAAATAATCCCTTAGGGAGCTCAATTAAACTACTGGTCAAAAGTCTGTAGTGTGTAAGATTTTATTATTATTATTATTATTTTATTAATTTAATAATAATTGAAATATATGCATCATTACTTCTATCTTCAAGGTCACATGATATTTTTAGAGTACTTTTAGGCCCCGTTTACACTAGTGCGTTTTAGTTTTAAAACGGCGTTTTAGTATGAAAACGATCCACGTCCACACTAGCGTCTCACCCAGCGTCTCTCAACAGATCTCCCTCCCCCATAAACGTATATCACGTGACCATTCGCGCACTCTGGGCATGCACGTTCAAGTATAAACAGGAAGTACGTGTCTCGCTCGGCATTTGGTTATTGTTAGTCAACAAACGCTGGTTGAACGATGAACACGATGGTAAAGAAAGCAAGAGAGGTCTTTTTGTGGACAGACGACGAGGTCGAGTTGTTACTTAAAGTAACAAATGAATATAAAACATCCATGGCTATTGAAAATACAGTGTTTACAGTAAAGGCTGGTCTGCCGTCTGCCGGTGACGTTGTAGCCATGTGCGCTTGATGAATAAAGGAAGGATATTCAATGACCCACAGCCCCAATCACGTAGCGGATCTCAGCAGCGACGCCTCCATTTTCAAAGGTCTCAGTTTTCCTCCATCTACACTGAGACGAGGCAGCAGCGTTTTAGAATGAAAACGGCCTCTCCAGCAATTCTAAAACGCTCCGTTTTCACGGCTTAACTCCGGCGTAGTGTGGACGGACGGTGTAACCGTAGCAAAACGTATGCGTTCTAAAACGAATACGCACTAGTGTAAACGGGGTCTTAGTATGCTGATTTGATGCTTAAAGGGCCACGAAATCCCCCAGTCTCAGCGTGGTGTTTTCACACCTCTAGTTTAGAAAAGCTCAGGAAAGTGGGTGTGTCCAGCTCTGTTGAGGTGGGAGTCAGGGGAGAGAAAGAGGGAAGGTTTTGCATATAAATGGGAGTTTCCATTTGTGCACGCGCTTACTTTAAAACAAACACACAGACGCAGGGGGAGAAAGACAGTGACTGTTTACATGGACGTCAGTCATCCAATCATTTGGCAAATTATTAATTTGTCGACTTTAACTGCAGATTGGCACTTTCACGTTTATTCACGAACATTTCCTGTGTGTCCCCCGTGACAAACAAGATATTAAATGTTAGTAACTGCTGAAGGAGTGCAGATTTAATGGAGTATTTGAAACGCATGGCATATTTCAGGAAAAATAAATCCTCCACATTTCTCAGTAACTAGATGCGCTCTGTAGGTAGCATCAGAAAGCCCTGTGTGTATAGACTATTCTGTCACTAAATGCGGCGAAAATTTGACACGACTGTAATCGTTTGATTAAGACGTTTACACTTTACACAGATCTTTCAGTCTATAATATTGTAGTGATATTAACGTGCTGTAAACTCAGCAATAGTTCTAATCATTTGACTAAGGTCTGTTGTACACTGTAAGAGTATTGCAGACGAAACCAACTAACTTTGCCATCTTAATAAACAAACAAACACCACTGATCGATCACTTACCTGTCAGGTGACAGGACAAGGAACACCAACTGGAGCCGTGTATTTTTTAAAAGGAGACGAGCGGCAAATCCGGATTTCACCATTTTCAGATGCAAAAAGCTCTCGGGTAAAAATGTTCCTTACAAACGCATTTCTGTTGCGCGTCGCGTGCGCTGTAATCCACCGTGAGTCCAGCTGCCCTCTCATAGCGGGGAAATGAAAGCAAAACCTTTGTTGGAGCACATTTATAAACGCAACACTGAAGACCATTGTCTCCAAACAATCCTTATTCTTCCACTTGTTTTGTCAACCTGGCGTCGCTCTGCTGTCTAAAAACTGTAACAGCTACATTCTTTGAAGCTGTCATGCGTATTAATAAGGTAGTGCACGCTGATTGGTTTGAACAACATCCTTGTCATGACTTAATGCCGCACACTCAGAGACGTCACAATGTACTCGCCGGTACAGACGTCCACTCTGCACGCTGGAGTACATGCGTGGATCTCATCGGCGTGACGCAGCCTCAAAAATTAATTTCAAACCGGAAGAACGAATTTGCTCTAAATAACGCAAAAACAACCAATTTTCACTTTTTAGTAAATTATATGTGTCCTAATAGTGTTTATAGCAGCGTGGGACCTAATGCTACTTTTAAATGAAGTATAAACAGAACATTTAACACAACAATGTTGATTAGAAATAATAATTTGTAACAATGTAAAAGTCATTCGATTCGATGCATACTTAATAACAAAAAAAAACAATTATATCCATTTTAACATGTATATCCATAAATATAATCCATACAGCTGTTATTAGCAAACTCAGATTGTGTGAATGTAGCAGTAAAGACTTCATGAAGTGCAAACTCACTCAATCTATGAGGTCAAGACCCTGTGGTCTGCACAGGGTGCCCATCCAATTGGTAATAACATCCATCACTAGCAGGAAAAGGAGCAGAGAGAAAAGAGTAGTTACATCTCTTATTTTAAAGGTTAATAGGTGTGCGAGTCTCACGGGACATTATTGAGGGACCTGACTGCTCTTGCCTCAGAGGCATTATCATCCAATTTATCTCTTTATTACAATGGAGAGATCAAATCTGTCCCGCTAAATTGCCTTTTTTTAGTGGAATAAAAAATGTTGGTATTTAAAAAAATCTAAGATTATAATGAATTCACAGCACAATTACAGAAGCAATGTTTCAGTCGACCTATTTTATGCACATTTTGGAATATCCTATTAAAAATGATTAATGGAAACGCCAAGATGTGCATTTATTTTTTTCACAAAAGTTGCATAGGATAATTAAAAAAAACAAAAAAACAAACAAACAACTGAGTAGGACAAATAATTAATTTGATGTAATGTTTATTTGAAAAAATGTGCCCATGGAAACAAATTTACTCAATAAATTCCAGCATGTGCATCAAAAAAGCTATTATTTTATTTTATTTTTATTATTTTTTCATTTTATAAAAAATATTACATTATTTTATTATTTTTCTAACACGTTGTTACAAACATGGGCATGATGGGATGGCGTTATAGCACAAACCAACTGACTGATTCTAAACTCCCTTAGACAATGTCTATCATTAAAGTGGTTCAGTATTATTACCTCCCAGAACTGCTGTGCTGCCTTAGAGCGGTCTAGTCTGTCCAAAAGCCAGTCCTTGTTCATTGCATTTTATCTTTAATATATATAATATATATTAAAAAAGGCCAACAGTGGCTTCTCCTGCCACAGCAAATTCCATTTTTCCCTTTGATATTTGCCGCCAGTTTATTAGGCAGTAATGAATTTTGTTTTCTTTGGCTCACTACGGAAACAGAGCTTTATTCGGAGTATTCCACTATTGTGCACAAGTTTAATTCACATCTTTGAATGGAAACATAGCTAGTGTGAGTGCTTTTGGAATTAGTCTGAGCCAGCATCTCAGTCTGGTTCTCCATGACTGTGCTGATCTACTTTAAACATGAGATGCTGTGACGGTGTGCCTGAGCTCAGTCCTGAGGTCTCTAGCTTAATCCCTTTGCTGTAGGGAGCCGGTGCTGTACAAGAGGCTTTTGTCTGCCCACCAGGTTTCTAGAATTGAATTCTTTGTGTGCTGGAAAAGTAGCACTTTCTTTTGGCTCCTCTCATTTATTTCAAAAACCATGCTGATTTTTTAAACAAACATAGACGTGACAGATGCATTTGGTGTTAAATTCTTAAAAGAAAACAAGAGGAAAACCTAATGTGGGTAATGTCTTTTGTGGGGGTTGTGGAGGGAGTGGCTGCTGGTGGAGGTCATAACCTTGATGACCTCAGGTCATTGTCAAAGTCGACATGAGAAGGAAGCTGTGAAATTGATGTCTTTTCTTGTCGTTTGTGACATATTACAGTGAAATGGCTTCTCGAACAAGAAAACATGTAGGATGGGACTTAATGATTAATGACCTCAAGTATTGCTACACCTTCAGTCATAACTAAACTCGTCAAATGTGATTACACTGGTCAAAGTTTTAATAGGCATCAGTGAATCATTGTGCTTTAGGAATGAAGGAGAACTTAGGTGTTTGAATCGAGATCTATTAATTATGCCGCCAATACATATAGTAGAATTATTCAGTGATAATAAGAATGATCAGTTTTAATTTCATGAAGTCTGTTTGTTTGTGCCTTAATGATTGCTTTTGTGAGCATGCAACATTTTCACCATCTGTGAGCCTACATGTCTGGCATGTCCGTAATCAGTTATCTTTTTTGAGGCTTTGTGCGTAATATTCGGCCTCCTACACTCGATGTTCATTGACTTTATCCTGTTACACATTCTCAAACAGGAGCAAAGAAGACTTCTGTCTCAATTACTCAAAGCCACGGGCGGCATGAAGACTGTGTGTGTGTGTGTGTCTATGTGTGTGTGCGTCTGACTCGTGGTCATGGCGCTTCTAGATGACAGACGATGGAGGAAATCCCTCAGCATGGCAATCTGTCAGATTAAAGCGTCCGCCTGCTGCAGACGGGCGAGGGAAGTCAGTGGGGACAGATTGTGTGGGAGGAATCGGGAGGGGGGGCGAGTGATTGGTGGATTCCTACACACACTGCTCTCTCTCTCTCTCTTTCTCTTTCAGACTTTTTTCATATTTCTGTTCTATTCTAATGGCACAATTATTTTCTTTTTACTTTTTTGTTCAGTTGAATCGCTAATGCTTGTATTTTTCCTCGTTTTTAAGTCACCTGGGATGAATGAATGCATGCAGGGTAATTTTTCTTATTTGAGAGAGGCTGGTTTTATTTGGGGTAATCAAACATTTATTGGCGCTGGCTGGATCATAAAACTGCAGATGATTTTAAGGTGTGATTTATAGTACGTGATTTACTTTAAAGACATTAAGAAGAGAGCAGGGTGGATATATTTGTAACCGTTTTTATTTTAATTCATCGTAATAAGAAAATACAAACAATATCCAGCAATAATATTTCTAATTACAAGTGTAATTTGGATTAAATTATTGCTGTAGAACTATTCATTATTCTTTTATTCTCCTTTATGTGAAGTGAAACCATTAAGAGTTTCTTTCTTTTGTTGAACATGAAATTAGATATTTTGAAGAATGCTGGTTGCTGTCATCCATTGACTTCTATAGTAGGAAAAAACATCTAAATCATTGTGTGTCAGCTCCCAGCGGTTTTTATATATTTTGTGTTCAATCAAAGGAAAAAACCCATGTAGGTTTTGAAAAAATGAAGGATGACTAAATGATGAGAGAAGCCTGTCATAGAAGTTGCTTGTTTTTTTGAGTCCAGTGACATGGAAATGAAGTCAGTATTTTATTTTATTTTATTATATGTATAATGTAATTCTCTCTTCCTGACCTCCGGAAATGATCTATAAATGTGGCCTGGCCTCAAATATTTGATGATTCCTTGACAAATATTTGAGTCTGTGGAATTAAAGGTGTATTCACAAGCCAGTTTGACTGTCAATAAAGGAGACGTGCTTTGTGTTTCAATATGCATGTTGCACAGTTGCATCATCTATAAATCATGGATTTTCACAGATGAATCATTCTCCTCCAGAATAGTAATGTGTGATAAAGTAAATCATTTACATTTTGGTTTTATGAAGACTTTAGGCAAAACTTTTTGCTCTGTGCACAATTGCATCATCTATAAATCATGGATTTTGTTTAATTTATTTAAAAGTAGCTAACCCCAAAGTGAAACCTCCCATCTTTTACTAACATTCATGTTGCTTTAAAAATGTCAATAATCAATTAATAATTAATATATTTTTAATAAAGCACATAAGATTTATGTCCCTCCATTGAAAGTCTGCTCATCCAAACTTTTCAAAATGTGCATAAAAAGATCAAAAAGTGTAAGTCTTCTAAATTTCTAATAGGTTTGAAAAGACATGATGATGAGTAAATAACAGAATTTCATTTTTAACATTTGCTAAACATTTTGATAATCCAGATCAATTCTCAGCCTTTTCCTCCCTCAGTGTACGTATATGAAAACTTGAGGTCTCCATATACCTCACTACTTTTACTACGATGCTAAAAAAGTAGCATATCTATATGATTCCTATAATGTTCACTATGAAAGACATAAAATGTACATCAATGAAGACATTATATGTACAAATGCACAGCAAACAACTGATATGACTTGTGGAGCTGAGCATCGATGGATTTGCTCTTCAGTGTTTGGACTTTCAGCAGTGAAATTTGAAAACTCTGAAAACTGGACTGACACAGTTTCAGTTTACTAGAACTTCTGTGTTAAGCTGCTTTAACACAATCTACATTGTAAAAGCGCTATAGAAATAAACAAAACATGAATATGACTTAATATTTTTTTTAATAAAAATTATATTCCATTACTCTCATAATATATTTAGTACAACATTAATATAACAAACCAAATATTTCAATAAATATTCCTCTTTTCTGACACAATACTAAGTTTACTGCTAATGTTACTACAGTTAAACCTTGGTAAATGTTTATTATTTGTAGTCTGAAATATCTTTTAATTGGATTGTTATTACACAGGTGTTTCTGCTCTGATTATATTGAATGTAAAGTAGTTTAAATCACATAACCATGACAACTCGAGTGGGAAAAATAGATCTCACAGCACGGTTTAGTGTCTCGCAACTGGTCAGTGTAGTAAATACATTCACTTTCGCTCACACTGTGCTCTCTATATTCTTTTGAGCTGAGCTGATTAAAGAACTCAAACAAAGTGCTATTATGTTTCGCTTTTGGCATGTTTGCCATTTGATATATCAATTTATCATGCACAACAGAATGCTAATGCTTATCTGTTAAGACAGATTGGTGACACCGGCGCAATCTCTAACAAAATGCAGTTTCACAGGCAGAAAAAATCCAATGACTCTGATAGACTATACTGTCAATTTAATTATTAATAATTGTTTGTTTAATTTAGTATAATATTTAAATGAGCATTTTACATACACTTATTAGGGGAACATTTTATATTGACCTCAAGGCATATCATCTTCCATGCGCCCCTCTGTGAACTATGGCGCCCCCTTTGGCCCCCTGTGGATTAACATTCACAGTTGAATTGTTTTCCTCAAGAATAGCAATGTGTGCTCACAAAGTAAATAGTTTACATTTTGATTTCATGTAGACTTTAGGCTAAACGTATAAACTTACACACTTAAGCAGAACACTAACTAACCAAAAGTTACTAGCTAACCTCATTTTTAATTAATTCTAATAGAAAAAAAACATTAAATGCAAGAGCAGAACAAAACCAAAGAATCGCCCTCCATAGCGATGCAATTAACTGTGGTTTTGAACTTTGCTTTTTTTCCCCTTCTCTAAGCTAATTAGACAATGGCCTTAACATGAACCGATAAGAAATATATGCAAATGCAGCAGCTTCTTATCATGCATATTCCATTATAAAAACATGCTTACACAAGTTAATGCTTATTGTGTATTTTTGGTGTCAAAATCTCTGTTTTCTGTCCCCCATCTTATTCCAGTGTGTATCTACGTGAATAAGCAAGTGAACACGGGTCCTAACCTGGACAGGCAGAAGGTACTGCAGCTGCCGGATCATCTGGGCCCTGCCAGGCCCTCAGTGGTGCTGCAGCAGGCGGTTCAGGGCTGCATTGACAGTGCATTTCAGCAGAAATCCGTCTTCACGCTCCTCACCGAGGGCTACGGGGGAGAAAAGATCTCAGGTTCATTTGCATGACAACACAAATGTGTATGTTAGGGTTAGGATTTTCATTCTGATGTCCGATGTAGATGTTATAATCTTTTTATGCACTACTTTTTTATTAACACATTTATTCTTTTTAAATTAACATTATTATTATTATTATTATTATTATTATTATTATATCATTTATATTATTATTTTTTTATATACTGCAAGGGTATTTTAACTTGTCTGAAAGGCACAGTAAAAAAAATTGCAATGTTACAAAGGTCATTTTCAAATAACTGAATTAGAATCTTTATAATTGTCTACTGAATAAACAGTCCTTAAAAATATATCATAGTTTCTCCAAAATTGTTTAGCAGCACAGCTGTTTTTAACATTGATAATAATGCAGTCGTTTGTTTTGAGCACTAAATAATCAAATTTAAATAATTTCTAAACAGTCATGTTAATTAACTGTTAATATTAGTTTATGGGACATAGTACACCCTCACAAATCATTTCAATTTATATTTTTATAGGAAAATGTACTATTTTTATGCATATCCAGCCTGATCTCACGAGGAAAAAATAATTTTACAATTTGTCAGTTTAGTGGCTAATTTGTTTGAATTTGTCATATGAATTTGTTCAGTCATATGAAAATGTACAATTTTAAAAGGAGGCGTGGTACCCACCCCACCGCTAAACCCAGGTGTCATTGGGGGATCAGCAAATTGTACGAAATTGTACTAATGAGATCGTACGAATTCATACAAATTAGCCACTAAATCAAAAAGTTATGAATTTCCGTGAGATAGCGTTGACATATCAGTCAGTACTGAAGCCAAATCTGGAACTAATCTTACAAAATAATTCACGATAACGCCCCAAAAATTAGTTGCCCAAATTTATGTTATATTTGTAAGTAAATTTATACATTTAATAAAAATTTAAAGAAGTAGTTTGTAATTTGAGAAATTTTCATTTTATTGAAATATTTTATTGATAGGGGAATATATGAGCAATATCACACGAGTAGCTGTATATGGCTGTACTGTATATCGGCACTGGTGTAAGGTGTGCGAATGTTATACATAAATCTGTGAATAAATCTGATATGTAAAAACATAAAAAACTGTTAGACTGACTATGATATAATAATATTTAATCAATTTAATCAGTATTTTGCCAAAGGTTTTGCAACATTAAAGCAGACATTAATTACATTTCATATGCTTTCTTTGTATATCTAAAAATCTCTTTTGTAAATTGATGCTGAAATGAAAATGGGACCTATACATATATTAGCATTTTACATCTGCATCATATTGAACATTTATACAAAGTTGTCGAAAGGTTTTACTGTAAAGCTGTGATTTTAAGTTCAATTGAAATACTTCTCGTTTGTCTTTATCAGCCACTTTTGATGGCAAACAGCATCTGTTGAGTTTGCCGGTGGTCAACAGCGTGGGCTACGTTCTGCGATTCCTCAAGAAGTTGTGCCGAAGCCTGCTATGTGAGAACCTGTTCAGCGACCAGCCCATCGCTCCTTCATCATCCCCCTCGTCCTCTTCCTCATTCCACATGGAGAAGCACTCAGACGGACAGTCCAAGTCAAGTGAGTGCACATTCTGCTTTTCCACAGTTAGTGTACAGTATTAGTTTTCCATTTAAATTTATCGTTATTGCCACTGGGTGTCATGGTGGCGCAGTGGGTAGCACGATTGCTTCACAGCAAGAAAGTCACTGGTTCAAGCCTCGCCTGGGTCAGTTGGCATTCCTTTGTGGTTTGCATGTTCTCCCCGTGTTTGCGTGGGTTTCCTCCGGATGCTCTGGTTTCCCCCACAAGTCCAAAGACATGCACCATAGGTGAATTGGGTAAGCTAAATTGCTGGAAGGACATCTGCTGCGTAAAACATATGGTGGATAAGTTGGCGGTTCATTCCGCTGTGGCAACCCCCCGATTAAAAAAGTGACTAAGCCGACAAGAAAATGAATGAATGAATTATTGCTATTATTTCCGTTATTATTATTATCGTCGTTGTTGTTATCAATATTTATTAACAGATTTTTTACTGATTAATAGATACAAAGATCAGAACTTATCAATTTTGTTTTAAAACTTTTTTACTATTTATTTTTCCTGCTGTTTGAAAACCTTTGACTAGTAGTGTATATTAGGATGTTACTGTTTTGGTCTTGTCTGGGTTTAAATATTTAGTGATTTGGCTGTTTGATTAGAGTTCCACTGTTTTCCATTGTCATCCAATTTGCCCTTCTGAAAATGCAGAGGAGGCCTTTAGTGCAAGCTGAGCTGTTGAAGTGGCAGTGAAAGGTTGAGTGCCTCTGTGAGTGTCCTGTGCTTTGAGTGTTTCAGTTCTGTTCTCTCTCTCTCTCTCCTCTCCTGAATGTTGTTTGGGAGCTCTAGAGATTAGAGCGTTAACTTCAGTATGACACAATATCATGCTGCTCAACTGCACAGGCAAAGGTTCTGTCAGGACTTAAATCTATGTTAATGGGTAACATGGTTAAAAGAGGAAAACCTACGTCAATGGGTAATATGGCTAGAAGAGGAAAGCCTAGTTTAGATAGAGCCTACATTACATGATAAGATTGTGTATATCAGACATTTGTCCTGCAAGCAACTCTACATAATTCATCCTATAAAAATTCTCTTTAAAAACTAGTTGGTAATATAACTAAGTAATTGATTAGAGTTTAAAAAATATGTTATTATACCTATACTTAATTGAATTTGAACAGTTCTGCAATTCTGTCTTCATTTATTTCCTTCAAGTTGTTCCAAATGCAACTTGTTCTAAACATTTTTGTCCTAATGAAAACAAAAGAATATATTCTGAAGAACACACGGTCACCTAATAGTTTCTGGTCCTCGCTGACTTATCATCATAGTTTTTTTTTTTCTCTTTAACCTTCATGTTTTTCAAAATATTTTCTTTGTATTGAAGCGATCAGCAACTCCACATAATTAATCCAACTATAAACATTTACAAACTAGTTCATAAAATAATTATTAGAGTAGTTGGTTAACATTTCTTTGTATTTTTATTATACTAAATTGAATTTAATTGAATTACATTTGTACAAATCTGTTTTCATTTACTTTCCCTTAAGTTATTCCAAATCTGCATGAATTTCATTCATTCATTCATTAGTCCCTTTGCTTAGTCCCTTTATTAATCCGGGCCGCCACAGCGAAATGAACAGCCATTTTATCCGGCATTTGTTTTATGCAGCGGATGCCCTTCCAGCTGCAACCCATCTCTGGGAAACATCCATACACACTCATTCACACTCATACACTAGGGACAATTTATCTTACCCAATTCACCTGTACCACGTCTTTGGACTGTGGGGGAAACCGGAGCACCTGAAGGAAACCCATGCGAACACGGGGAGAACATGCAAACTCCACACAGAAATGCTAACTGACCCAGCCGAGGCTCGACCCAGTGACCTTCTTGCTGTGAGGCGACAGCACTACCTACTGCGCCACCGTGTCACCCTTCTGCATGAATTTCCTAATTCTAATGAAAACCAAAGAACTTATTCTGAAGAATGCATGCTAACCTAACAGTTTCTGGCCCTCGCTGATTTTCTTATCGTATTCTTTAAAATATATTCCTTTGTATTCAGTAGAAGAAAGAAATTTATGCAGGTTTGTTAGAGTAAATTGGAGGCAAATAAATTAGAAATTGTATCTTTTGGTGAACTATCCCTTTAAGTTTCAAGAACTCGATTGACATTTTGAGCACCTGACAAAGCATTTCATCCAATAAGTTTGTTTAGTGTTGTTAGCGTTTCTGAGCAATTTAAATGTTCAGTCTGATGATGATAATGTTAATCACACATTAAATATAGTTGAGAAATAAACCCCACAGTGTGTTAATCAGAAATATATTTAATATAACAATACATATATGAAATAGAAGAAAAATTTTCAATGCAAAAATTAACAAACAAACAAGATTGTATTATATTGTTTTCTACCCAATGTTAATTATTGAACTGTTGTACAATTCACTGTCATATTTGGGCTTGCTTATCAGGAAAAAAATGCTCTAGTAATGCAGATTTAAATGTGTAAAAACACTGTACCATACATTTTTAGATAAATAATTAATTCAATAAAATGGACAGCCCTTGTATATACATCATTATGTAGATCATTTGGTTTGGACCGATCCATGCAGGTTTGTTTCAAGAAAGCTATAGTTATAGCTATGATATAACCGATGAGCCAAATGTAGCCATTAAATGCCCTTTTGCTTAAAATGTTTTACTTTCTGTGTATCAGACTCAATGGTGGATGATTACCATGGGGATTCAGGGGACCCCAAACGCTATTCGGTTGACCCCAGTGACTTTGGTGCGATGTCCTCACCATACGCAGCCAGTAAACCTGCATACGGCTTTCGTTCTGCCTCTGCCTATTCTGGAGGCGTCTGCAGACAGGCAGCCAGTCCCAGCACATTCCCTGAAGGAAACAGAAGTGGTAAGAAGAAGGATACTTTTACTTCAAAATTTCCAATGACTTGAAAAGACTCAATGTGAGACGTTTCTGAGAGAGAATCAAAACAGAGTAGTATACAGTGCCAGCTGTATAGAGATATAAGATCATCCAGGGGTTTGGGACATGACAAAACTTCCAATAAGGTCTCGGGGTGACTTAGGATCTCTTCAACTTAACTTTCACTTTACTCCAAAAGGACTTCCCTTCGAGGGAATCTTTGCCACCATCTTGAATTGTGCTCCACTTCGTCATGTGGAATTTTATATGGACACACCTTTGACCCCTAGATTTACTTTGTGTACTTTATATACTGTATGTATTTCAGACCACACCTAAACCACAATGAAACCCAATTGTGACATCACTGCAGACTGCTTTTAACAGATGCTTACAACACAAAATCCTATAATATATAGAGTTATATATCCTATAATATAGAGCTTAACGCGCTGCAATTTAAGAAATCACATGCAATAACGAAAAACACCGGCAGATTAAGAAACCATCTTCATCAATTTGACAGCACACCTGTTACAAATACTCACAACACAAACAACGGAAGAAACGCGCAGCAAGTTATTCAAAACACAACGGAAAAAAACGAGCAGCAAGTTATTGAAAACACAACGGAAATGTTTCAAGAGGACCCTAAAACATGACGGACAGCTGATACGGACTCGCCGTGACTGTTGTTCAGTGAAGTGATTGGTGGTCTTTGAAAGGTGGTCTTTGTCTTTTGTAAATTATCAGTCTAATTAATGATCAACTAAAATGTTGCGTTATTAAATAAATTAACTACATCCGTATCTTAGCTGGGTCCGTCATGTTTTTGGCTCTTGAAACATTTCCGTTGTGTTTTCACCAAGTTGCTGCGCGTTTTCTTCCGTTGTGTTTTCAATAACTTGCTGCGCGTTTCTTCCGATGTTTGTGTTGTGAGAATTTGTAACAGGTGTGCTGTCAAATTGACGAAGATGGTTTCTTAATCTGCTGGTGTTTTTTGTTATTGCATGTGCTTTCTTAAATTGCAGCGCGTTAAGCTCTCTTGTGAGAATTTGTAACAGGTGTGCTGTCAAATTGACGAAGATGGTTTCTTAATCTGCCGTTGTTTTTCGTTATTGCATGTGCTTTCTTAAATTGCAGCGCGTTAAGCTCTCTTGTGAGAATTTGTAACAGGTGTGCTGTCAAATTGATGAAGACCGTTTCTTTATTTGCCGGTGTTTTTTGTTATTGCATGTGCTTTCTTAAATTGCAGCGCGTTAACCTTTCTCGGCCACCGTAAGATACAGATCCTCATTACATCACATATCCACCTCACATTCAACCTAACTTCAGTTCGTTTATTCAGCCCAACACAGGCTAGAATTCTCTCACTGAACATGAATGAATTAAAAAAAAACTAAGTTGAAGCAATTTAACAAACAACCCTGTGGCATTTATATGGAGTTGATATTATGATAATGGTCTTTAAAATACATATGGAGTAAAACTGATTCTTTTTTAAACTTTTGAGTTTTTAATGAATGTTTATTGAATAGTTTCACATAATAACTTTTTTTTCCTAATTAATTAATTTTTTTAAAACAATTAAACTGTTTTGGTCTGGACCTCTAAAACTATTAAAACTCTTTTGCCCACCCCGGTATATAAGCTTAGGGTTATATACTAAAAATAACCCCAGTATTCCTGACGTTGTTCATAATAGGGTTGTCAAAGTATGTTTTTGCACTTTCAAATGTAAAGTTAGATCTCTAGTGGATTTTAAGTATAAGAAATGTTGTTCTTGTTCTGTAACATAATCAATAATGTACATCTGAACCAGTGAGACAGAGGGAAGTACATGGAATGCACCATTAAATGTATTCAAACTTCTTAAAGATTTCTTATTTTAATTCATTTTTTGTTAAAGGAGGAACCATGATTTTTAATTGGAAGCCTCATTTTAAGTGTGTGATGTGCAAATTTTGTAGAGTACTGTATTTTCTGGAAAATAAAGCATGTGTTTTATCATCTGAATGGTTTTGTGAATTAATAATAATAATAATTTGTATTTATATAGCGCCTTTCCAGAGCTCAAGGGCATGTTACAAAGAATGTAACAAAAAGAGACAGAACAAGCAGACAGTAAAGAAACAGTAAACAAATAGAGACAACATTAGGGTCGCAAACATACAGGAAATCAAAAATAACAAACTGGAAATACAAAACAAGACCTAAGAGACACATATGTACAGGTGGAGTACAGAATTATATTCCAAAGCAACTTATATAATACATTTAATGCAAAGTGCACAAACTTTTGAATTGGGGCACATTAAAACACAGTATTGTATTTGTAAACCAGGCTTCCCACCTCGCTAGATTCATTCTTTCAGTTTCACTTTAGATATGTGTTCTTAATAATTATACAGTACATTATACAGTTTTGACTATTGTTGTGGATCACAGAGTCCGGAAATTTGAGATCTGTGTACCGATTAGCTTCCCAGTATTTATTTTTTCCTGCATTTTTTATGGTGATTTGTGTGCTCTGGTTTTGTATCTTTTGTGTTGCACATATGTTCTTTCTTTTTTCAACTGAGATTGTAATACCTGGTTTCTCTCTGTCTAGCCTACAGTCCGTCCTCAGAGGCAGGAGAAGTGAAGCCTCCACCCAGTAAGGATCCGTCCAGGTGGAGCGTGGATGAAGTGGTGTGGTTTATCAAGGATGCAGATCCTCAAGCACTGGGCCCTCACGTTGAGCTCTTCAGAAAACATGTGAGTTTCACCGCCACCTTTATTTACAGCTGAAAAACAAACGCCATATGTTGAACATGTTGTTGGATATCAAATCTCTCGCAAGTTTAGTTTAGAGTTACAAAACCCTGGTTATTATCAGCTGTGTGTTTCAAGCATTTCAAGATAACAAAATTGTTGAAACAACCATCAAATTATAATTTGACATTATCTACTGGAACAGAATGGACATTTCTTTTTTTATAGCTAGTCTGTGAGTCGGGATGAGGCCTAATGCATTATTAAAGTGTGATTTAATTGTGATTAATTGTCCATCTCAGTAGGTGCTCTAATTATTGAGGTTGTATGTTTTTTTTTTAATCTTGTGAATTGAAATCAGAAAGTACTGCGGGTTCACTTTAGCTCCAGATTTATGTAATTGACATTTTCCACAAGTGAGAACACAGAGATTATTATTATTATAACTACTACTACTCACGTATGCAGCTAAAGCATAATGTAATTACTGTTGATACCATTACTGTTTAATGCAGTGTGTATGTTATTAGACTCTGCTTCAACACTGCTCACAACTATTGCAACAGTATTTGTATTGCATTTTTGGGCTTGATTTTTATGTAGCTGTATTTCTATTCAAAGTAAAACAAACATTTTGTCACGCCTGAAAATTGACCAGCCTTCAATATTATTTACCAGCCATGAAACTTCATGTGCAGTTTTATTTTATAAATGAGCAGAACAAATTTATTTAAAGTTATTAAAGCTTTAAAAATGAAATGAAGTTGATGCATAAATATAACCTTTCTTTTATTGAACTGCAATTCAAATGCAAACAACATAATAATAAAATAACGCTATTATTATAATTATTATTATTATTATTATTATTAGTTTGTTTATGACAGCAAATTCCAAAAACTAACATGTAAGGTTAGTAGAGATTTTATTTTGGTGGAATACAGCAGAGAAATGCTTGTCTTTTGTTTTGTTTACAAATTTAAAAAACTATTTTATTACAAACTTGGTCAAATTTTTGGTCCATGTTTGCAAATTTAAATGACAGAAATACACTGCTCTTAAAAGCCACTCTGAAAACACTATTATGTTGTTATTAGCTAATAACTCATAAGATCTAGCACTGTGCATCAGATTACCCATTTAATCATTTCCAGGACAGTGTTTCTCATCTGACAATCACTTTTTATAGATTGTTTCTGGCCAACTGGGGATTTGTATTCTGTTTGACAATTGTGGATTTTAGGTTTCCAACTCTAAGCGACTCTAATATTTGCATTGGAAAGCATTTGTGTGATGACGTGCACATTGTGCTTTACCTCTTCAGGAGATTGATGGCGATGCCCTTCTCCTCCTGAAGAGTGACATGATCATGAAGTACCTGGGACTCAAACTGGGCCCTGCTCTCAAGCTCTGCTACCACATTGACAAGCTTAAACAAAACAAGTTCTGACCGTCTCTGACCCTACAGATGGACTGACTCTCTCAGTATTTACTCTCACTCGGGTTTGATGTAGTACAGGATGTTTTCATCCCACATTCTCTGGTCATTCGAGGACAAGCACCAGGTTTTTTTCTGCCAGTATATTGGGACATTTCACCGGCCAGAACGTTTCCTTTTTCTAATTTTTAACTGTGCGAACATCTTATTGATTGCTTGATGACATTTACCCAAATCAAAAGGCAAGTCATCTCTGCTGCTTTCTGGGATTTGAGTCCTCAAGTGAGAGATATGTGTAAATCATGCGTCAAACGGACGGAGTTGAAACATGTCTTAGGTCTCATTTTATACAGAGGAACGGACTCTGTCTAAAACCCTGTGAACTTCAGCCACCTGCTGGTGAAAAGGAGTCACTGCAAGCAGGAATCATTCAGCTTTTAATTTTCAGAAAGCTCTTTCGACAAGCGAGAAGATTACTTACAGCATTCAGCATTGTTTTCTTTTTTTAACGGATACGCACACAATCTTGGCAGGGTACAACTATGAACCATTACACTTTTGCAACCAGCAAATAACAGGCACAAATCCACCTCTGTTGTTCAGCGGACCAGTCTCATTTTCTTTGGAAAGCCTCTCAGAATCACAACTAAACTCAATACACTACTGCTACTGTTCAAACACAGCATTACAAACATTAGTAATGCACACCAGGTGCTGTTCCTCAACCAGCAAGTCAACAAAAACTACTATACCGGTACCTTGCGTTTCATTCTGTGGACCAAGTACATCGAAAGGTCTCATTACTCCCAAAATGCTTTGTTTTTCTCTATTGAAAAGCTGCTTTGACACTACAAATGTCAGCTTGTGAATTACTTACAAAATATGTAGCACTTTACAATAGGGTTCTGTTCGTTTAATACATTGGGTATCATGAACCAGCAACGTACTGTATATTTATGAAGGTCAATGATCATTTGTAATATATACTACTGTTCAAAAGTTTGGGGTCAGAACGGTTTTCTTTGAAAGATAATTTATTGAGATGGGGTGCATTTAATTATTATAAGTAACAAGAAAATAGATCTAACAGTTATTTAAAATAAATTGAGTTAACTTTTTATTCATCAAGGAAAGGGCCATTAAAGACTGGATAAATAGCTGCTTAAAATTATACAATAAAATTGTAATAATATTTTACAATATTACTATTTGAATTTATTTTTGATCATTAACACATATGAGAATAAGAGACTTTCAGAAACATGTTGTGGACCCGATATTCGAAACTTCCAATGCTCAAAACATGAATAATAATTTTTTTTAATAAGGGATGCTCTGATCAATCGGCCAGAGATCGATATCGGCCCATAATCACTGATTGCAATTGTTTGTTTATGAGTTAATAAGCAGAGGAAGAGGCATGTGTGACTCCATATCTTATACACAAGCAGCGCTAAAACACCTGAGGTAAATGACGCATGGGGATGTGAGTGATCGATGCGCTCGCATCACAACAGCTAAATATAATATTTACAGTTGTGGTGTGACCTCTCTTTACACAGTTTATTGGTGAAACTCACGCAAGTGATGGTCTCTTTGTTGCAGACTGTTGTATATCCAGTGTTTTGAGCTGCTGTGAGTGGAGCTGAGCCATCGCCATGACATGTCCACACTAAATGGTTATAAGAGACATGTTTAAGGGATTATGTGCAGTATCCTTCATTTATTCTATTAGGTAAGGAGAAAGCTCCACTTACGTTTCATACTCAGAAGGAAATGTGCTTTATGCGATATAAAGCTTGAAGCATCAGAATTGGTACTCAATATCCGCTGCAAAAATCCTGATCAGAGCATCCCTAATATTAATGAGACTCTAGGAGTGCACAATGGTATTTATAAATTACCATTAGGTTAATAAACAGTTTTATTCATTGTTAGTTCATTATACTTAATGCATTTGCAAATATAAAAGGATTGAACTTTATTGTATCGATATGTCTGAAATCATCTAGGTTATGTAAATTACTCTGATTTTGTCAAATTAGCATTTTTGTCTTTGTGGATTAGATATGGATTTTTTTATAGACAATAACAGTGTGTACATGAACATAAGCGTTTTTTTTTTACTGCAGCTAACTCTCACATGCCATGAAATAAAAAAAAAAAAGAGTAATATTAGTCTCCTGGTGCATTTCAGGAGTCAATAAATTGTATTTTTATTTAATTGTATTATTATTTCATTTATTACATTGCTGTATTTATTTGTCGAGTAAACTTAAAGGACCGGTTCATCCAAAAAATAAAAACATTCTGTCATCATTTATTTACCGTGTTGTTCCAAATCTGTATGGCCTGTATAAATGAGTTCTCATTCCATACACACACACACACACACACGCTAAGTCACACAAGATTGAAACGACACAATGGTGAGAGTAAACCAAGCAATCTGATGACCAGAATGATATATTTTTTGGGGTAACTACCCCTTTAAGTCTATTCTGATGTCCTAAAGTGAATTACACCCAAGTGTATGACTTTTCTGTATCTGGAATCACGTGTAAATACGACAATTCATGTAGTGATGAATAAAGTAACACAATCCCACACATCCAGCTTTAACATGCAATCAGCTAGACCTCAGCTTTAACATGTATTTGCTGTGCTAGACTTCATTGTTGTACAATCTGCCTGTTCGAGCCACTGCAATGCTAACTTGAGCATCTGTACAGATTCATTGTCTATACTTTCGCATCAGGGAGGCTGTTTGAGTGGTCTGGTTTTCTATCTTCTTCTCTCTCTCTCTCTCCATGTAGCACCAATTGTCCCGGGTAATAGCTTTCTCAATGAAAAATGCGCAAGTGGAGAATCATAAAAAATGTTGGCACCGGAAAGTAATAAAGGGAATTAATCAGTGCGCTCTTAAATCTGGTGCCACATTTAGAGGTCAGGGTTCTTTAAAAGGGAATCTACTGATCTGAAAAAACAAAAACACAGTATTTCTCTAATTCTGATTGGTTGAAAAAAGGTATAAACAAGGGAGTTTGTGCTTTAGTCATGCAATGTTTTAAACACAAATGTCCTTTATTAATAGAATAATTATCCAGGTGTAATATTCATCCTTTATAGCAATGGTCTCAAACTCAATTCCTGGAGGGCCGCAGCTCTGCATATTTAGCTCCAACTCACACCAGCTTAATAGTCTATAGTAGTCTTGAACACCTTGATTATTTGGATCAGCTCTGTTTGATTACAGTTGAAGCAAAACTGTGCAGAGCTGCGGCCCTTCAGGAATCAAGTTTGAGGCCTATGCTTTAAAAGGCACTCATTGGAAAAACCCTAGGGTGTTACGGTGTTATTACATGACTTTTGAACATTTATGACTTTATGAAAAAATAAGTTACTATATGTGATCCTGTACTATAAAACCATCCAAGAATACATTATATGTATCAATTGAGTCAATTATTTTATGGCAAAAAGTATAGATGATCTTCTATGAAGATGTTTTTTTTTTTTGTACTTTTATGTATATTAAAAATATTTGTCATTAGTAATATGTATTGCTAAGAACTCAATTTGGACTACTTCGAAGACTTTTTTTTTCTTTTCAATATTAATAACCCACATTTTTTTTTTAGAATTCTTACTTTAAAATAGTTGCATCTCTGCGAAATATTATCCTATAAGAGCAAACCACACAGTATGTCAATTGAAAGCCTATTTATGCAGCAGACGATTAATAAATCTCAAAAATGGACCCATATGACTGGTTTTGTGGTTCGGGATCACATGTATGGTTCTTCACCTGATAAAGGGTTCAAAGCATTTTTTATTTTTTTGTCGGGATGAAACTGTGGGAATAATATCTTGATCATTTACCCTTTGACTAATAGCAGCACTGAGTTTTTAAATATGTTTGCGAGCACTTCTTTCTATGGCTGCACTTAACTAAACTCTACTTCAAGTAGGAAGCCTTGACACTTTCATAAGTCTTTAATAATATTTGGACCGTTTATGACCTCACGCAGATATTCTGGCTCAGATGTTCCTGGCTGGGTGTGACCAGCGTTTGTCAGGAATATCAGAGTGTTTGGAGGCATAATCTGTTTTTCTGTGCATTTCAGGTTTGCGTTTGCCTCCGCACCGTGTCATAACTCGTCATGTTTTCTTTTTTAAAATGTAATGGAAACTGTAAGTGTACATTTATGAATGCTGCTCTTCATGAAAGTCCCATGCAAGGTTGTTTAAATTTGTTAGCTCACAAGAGATTTAATGGGAAAAGAGGGACTTCGACACGGACCATTCATGTTGGTGCTATAATATGACTGTATTTAATGAATGATATGATTTTGCTTTATTTCTTTGGATAGGCTTCAGTGTTGTGCACTCTCGTGACTGACGACAGGTTGCGTGTCTGTTTGTGAGGCTAATATAAAGCATTATGAAAGAGTCAGAATAAAGCATTATGAACGCCTTTCAAACTGTATTTGTGCTTGTGTATGAGACTAAGTATATTGCTGTTTGTATTTCCTGTATGTCTGGTGAAGGACACAGCTAGCTAACACACACACACAGTACATACAAATGTTGCATCATGTTCAGGGTCGCACTGAAACTTTCTGAATAAAGGCTTTTCTGCACTTTTCGAAGCTCTAATACCTTCCCATCGATCAAGTGTTGCCTTGTAGAACAACACTAGTTTTCAAAATACTTGCAACATAATTTTATTTGACACTGTACACATTTAGTATGTGTATTCAATGAAAAAGGTGTCATTGTGTGGCTTTGTGTCACAGCAAGAAAAATGAAAATTCTGTCATTATTTACTCGTTTAAAACCTATTTGAGTTTCTTCACAGTATATAAACATATAAATATATTCACCTGCTTTGAATGTTATCACTCAATTGAATGGACGTTATCAGTGGTTATCAGCTGATAGATATGGGCCTGTAGGGGCCTTCTGAGCCTAAATCTGCGATCCAGATCTGTTTTTACATTACTGTGACTGTTGGGTTGGGGTTGGGGTAGACGGTAATAAATACAATAATTTAATAAATAATATAAACTTCCGACCGCAACCTTTTATGATTTATCACTGATTAAGCATGTGGATGGATGATAACAGCCTTCTGAGCTTGAAGGCCCGTACTGGCCCATATCTATCTGCGGATAACCCCTGATAAGCTCATTCAATCGAGTGATAACATTCAAATTAGCTGAAATATTAAGAATGTTGAAAAGCAGTAGCCATCAACATCTATAGTATATTCTGCTCCTACTATAGATGCAAATGCTGGTTTATAGCATTTGTGTTTAACAGAAGAAAGAATTTAATATAAATTAAGAACAGCTTGAGCGTGAGAAAATGGTGAGGAAATGTTCTTTTTTGGGTGAACTATCCATTTAAGAACAAAGGTAGAAAAAAAAAAACCTGACCATCAACTAAAAATAATTCCGTCCGTCCGTCCATCCACCCATCCAGTATTTTAATGTCTATGTAGTTAAATTTAGTGTCTGTCTATATTTATGTAGTTAAATGTAACCATAAAATTAATACATGGATCCAGTTGGCATAAATGTATGAAAAAGCTTAATTCCGTTCACGATTTAACATTTTAGTAATACATTTCAAATTGGTCATACTGTATGTCGATTGAAATTGACAATTCTGCTTATTATACAGCTGAAGTCAGAATTAATAGCCCTTCTAAATTATTAGCCTCCCTTTTTATTTCATTTGATTTTTTTCCCCCAATTTCTGAAAGAATTTTTCGACACATTTCTAAACATAATAGTTTCAATAACTAATTTCTAATAACTGATTTCTCTTATCTTTGCAATGATGATGGTACATAATATTTTATTAAATATTTTTCAAGATACAATTGTTCAACTTAAAGTGACATTCGAAGGCTTGACTAGGTTAATTAGGTTAACTACACAGGTTAGGGTAATTAGGCAAATCATTGTATAATGATGGTTTGTTCAGGGTTTTGTAGACAATTTAAATATTTATATATATATATATAGTTTAAAGAGGCTAATAAAAGTAACCTGAAAATGTATTAAAAAAAATTAAACTGCTTTTATTTTAGCCGTACTACTTAGACTTTCTCCTGAAGAAAAAATATGATCAGAAATACTGTGAAAAACTCCTTGCTATGTTAAACATCATTAAGAAAAGATTTAGAGTTTGAAAAAAAAAAACAACAACAAACAAACAAACAAACAAAAAAAGGGGCTAATAATTCTGACTTCAACTGTATAAAAATATGCTTCACTGTATTCTTGCCTGTTGTGCTGTTTACGGTCTTCTACATATAGGTGGCACTGTTGCGTCTTGAATGGGCTGTATGTAAAAAGAGCCAAAAAGCAACATAGGTTATTTATCATCCTACACTCCCTCTTCTGCATGTAAATATTGAAAAGTTACACAAAACACCCCTGGTGTATCTCAAAACAACATTTATTACTGAAAACAGGACCACCCTACTGGTTTAAAACGAGCAGGGAACTCAATAGTTGCAATCAGATTGTATGCTTAAATCCATTCAGACCAGTAGATAACTAAAAAGTCAGATATTTTCTGCTTATTTCTTTTTATATTCACCCGCTGTTTAGGCATGGGACGATAACTGTTTTCAAGGTATACCGTGGTTTGGAAAAGTCAAGGTTTTCATACTGTTAAAATATTCTGCTATACCGTTCCTAAGGAACGTGTAAGATTTTTTTATTTACATTTGTTTGTAAATTGCAAAGACATCTGTGTGTGTGTGTTTTTTTTTTAACAAATGAAGACTGCAGAAGTCAATGATTTACTTGAATTATTTAGCCTGACATGTTTACTGCCTAATGTTTCTCAAAATAAAACATATCATGTTCAAAGGGGGAAAAAGGTTTTGTTTTTAGCCAGACATTTAAAAAGAATATATTTTAGAGCAGTAAACACAATACCGTCATACCGTTTATCCAAGGTTATCATACCGTCAGAATCTTATACCGGCCCATGCCTACCGCTGTTATCAAGGCACAGAGTTTTTAACCTGTGCCAAATAAAGCATGCACATCACGAGCACTGGTTTCTGTTGTTGTTGTTTTTATTTTTTTATTGCTGTCTGTTTATTTTGGGTCTGTTATTTTGATGGCATCAAAATGCAACCACGCACCAGGAAAAGATTACAGAAAATCAGAGAGGTCAGACTCGCTCTATTGTTTTTCAAACTGGAGTGTCGTCAGAATACAGATTCAACACAAATGAATGTGCTGAAAGGGGAGAAAACAAAAAGCTTCTCAAGGCCGAAGAAGGCCACTGAAGAGAACATGCAACAGATAAACACCAAAACAGCATTTCCACGTAAAAAGCATGTGCTTCTGGGCAAGTGTTACTGAATAACAACAAAAAAGAATCTCCCCTAGAAAAATATTGGGCAAGGAGAATGATAATGCTCCCAGTAGTGTAAAACGTAAGCATTCCCTCAAATACAATGAAGTAATGTGGAAATTCAGAATTGTTTGGAATCTTGCATGTTAATTAAGTGGGCTGTGTTTGTGTGCTCGATAGTGTTTGATGGACTGTGTACAGTATGTTCGTTAAAGGGAGGTTCTTCTAGTTTTGCATGTTTTAATTACTATACTATTTTTACAATTGTTGTAAATTTCAGCTTAGTTAAGTTTGTTTCATTCATGTTTTTTCTTTTAATATTTAATCTTAGTCAATGTAGTTTAGCAGAGTTAACACATCTGTTAACCAAACAGTTTACTTTAACACTGGAAGAAACCTCTAAACAGTTATTTTCTATTTAGTTACATAGTTATTTAATAACACTGAACTGAAAAACATACAAATCCAGCTTTAATGGATACATTTTAAATGTATCTATCTGTCTGTCTGTGTGTCATTTTTTTCATTTGGTCTGTTGTTTTATCTATCATTCATTCTATATCTGCAAAAAAATCAACAAGTTGTTTGAATTAGAATCAGTTTAAGCCTCTGTTTTTAAAGGGATTGACTTTGAATTTAGAACTTGAACTGAGACCAATTCTTAGTAGCTCAGCTGTGTTCTACACCCTACACTGTGACTGCAATAAATAGCCTAAAAATTAAATATATTTTAAGAAGTAGGCTTTTTCATATCCATATTAACTATGAAAGTGCAAACTCTACAGTTTTCTGTAGTAACTATTAAAGACATAGCTCAGCATAAAATTAAAATGATATAGTCATTTACACCCCTCACTTGTTTGAAAGCTGTTTGAGTTTCTTTCCTCCGTTGAACACAAAAGAAGATGTTTTGAAAAATACTGCTTGCTGGGACTAATTGACTTCCATAGTAATTGTCTCTTCCTATGGAAGTCAATGGGTCCCAGCAACCAACATTCTTCAAAATAACTTCTTTTGTGTTCAGCAGAAGTAACACATTTTGAACTATGAGGGTGTTTAAATGATTTTCAGCTGACATTTACATTTAGTCATTTAGCAAACCTATTTTTCCAAAGCAACTTACAACTAAGAAGGCATTCAGCGATTCAACAACAAGAGGCAATACAAACAAGAACTGCTGGTTATACAAAGAAACTTGTTTGTGCTCAGAAAATTTGGTAACACTTCATTTTGATGGTCCATTAGAGTAGACTGTCTGCTTAATATCTGTTGATACAGACATTCAACAGACATTTGAACCCCAAGCTAACAGTCTACTTATAATCTAATGGGAATAATTTGACATGTAGATGCAATGTAACTTAAATTCAACAAACGAACCATCAAAATACAGTGTGACTAAGAATTTAGTGCTTAGTGCTTCTTAAAGAAAGTGCTTTAGGTGGTCTTGGTTCTATTAAGGTGTTCTGCAAAGAGATGGGTTTTTAGTTGTCGTTTGAAGTATTCCAGTGAATACGCACTACAGTATGAGTAGGAATGGGAAGATTATTCCACCGGTGTGGAACACTGAATGAAAAGGTTTTGGAAAGCGACTTATTGTGGTATCATCTCTGTGATGGTACCACAAGGCGGCGCTCACTCCCTGACCGGAGGCTCCTGGAAGGGATGTAGACCTTCAGGAACAGGTGGAGGTAAGAGGGTGCAGTGCCAGTGGCTGTTCTGTAAGCAAGCATCAATGATTTGAACTCGAGCTTCGACCAGTAACCAATGCAGAGAGTTGTTACATGAGCTCTCTTGGGCTCATTGAAAACCAGACGAGCTGCAGCGTTCTGGATACTCTGTACAGGCTTAAAGGTGTAGGATGTTAAAGATCATGAAAGTTTAACACCACACAAGGGAGAGTAAATGATGAGGTAATATTGGGTGAACTAACCCTTTAACTAATGGAGCATTATTTTAATTTGATTATTTTTTTTCTGCAAAGTGTAAACAAGAAAAAAATGTCTTAAAAATTGTAAGAACTGAGCATAAATTACTACACAAATTCTAAAATGCAGAAATCTTTTCTAGAAATGACTTTCGGATGGAGTAGCAACACAGCGGCTCAGTGGTTAGCACTGTCGCCTCACAGCAAGAAGGTCGCTGGTTCAAGTCCTAGATGAGTCAGTTGGCATTTCTGTGTGGAGTTTGCATGTTCTCCCTGTGCTCTCCCACCAGTTTCCTTCACAGTCCAAAGACATGAGCTATAGGTGAATTGAATAAACTAAATTGGCCGTGTATGGATGTTTCCCAGTACTAGGTTGCAGCTAGAAGGGCTGTGTAAAACATGTGCTGGATAAGTTGGCAGTTCATTCCGCAGTGGTGACCCCTGATGAATAAAGGGACTAAGCTGAAGCAAAATGAATGAATAACTTTCTGACGGCAGTATATATTATACCACATGAAAGAAAAGGCTAAAAGAAAGCATGCCCTCAGCAGCGCAGGCTTCTTAAAGAGAACTGCTGTAGTTTTATCTGTCGGTTAGGGTTAGGGTTAGGGTTAGGAACTTCTGTGTATATCTGTTTCTACAGATTTTGGCATGAATATGTTTTCAAATGATGATATTACCAGGCGTTGACTGGCAGATTGTTGGCCACATGGTTTGCATGTTGAACATTAACATTACAGCTGCTGCAGGTTTACCCAAAACTGACAACATTTGCTCACCCTTGTTCCAAATCGTTTTAAGTTTCTTTATTCTGCTGAACATGTTTTTTTTTTATTGAAGAAAGCTGGAAACCTGTTGCTATTGACTTTGTTTTTTCTTACTGTGGAAATCAATGGTTACAAGTTTTCAGCTTTCTTCAAAATATCTTTTTTTGTGTTCAACAGAATTAAGAAACTCGTAAAGGTTTCAAGAGTTCACACTTAGCTGATGATTGATTATAAAGTGTGTTCGGCGTGCTGTCTCGGGAGGGAGCCCTGAGCTCATAAGATCATCAAGCCCAGGGCTCCCTCCCGTTTGCAGGGAAAGAGGGGAGTTTGAGCTCAGGTAGATCTCGAGAACTCCCCTGCTTATTTATGGCTAATGACAAATTAGGGATATGGAGAGATATACTGCTGAACAAGAGCTCATCTGTGGTCCAATTTGGTTTGGTCAATTCACTTATGTTTCATGTCTGTAGACTTTGGGAGGAAACCTGGGGAACCCAGGGGAAACCCATGCAAGCACGGGGAGAACATGTACACTCATCGGCCACTTTATTAGATACACTTTATTAGTACCAGGTTGGACAGCCTTATGCCTTCAGAACTGTCTTAATCCTTCATGGCAAAGATTCAACAAGGTACTGGAAATAGTCATCAGAAATTTTGGTCCATTTTGACATGATAACATTATGCAGTTGCTGCAGATTTGGCTAAACATCCATTATGCAAATCTCCCGTTACACTACATGCCAAAGGTGCTCTATTTGATGGAGATTTGGTGACCGTGGAGACCATTTGAGTACAGTGAACTCACTGTCATGTTTAAGAAACCAGTCTGAGATGATTTACGCTTTATGACATGACGCGTTATCCTGCAGGAAGTAGCCATCAGAAGATAGGTACATTGTGGTCATAAAGGGATGGACATGGTCAACAACAATACTCAGGTAGGCTGTGGTAGTGAGACTTAACTGGTACTAATGGGCCCAAAGTGTGCCAAGAAAATATTCCCCACACCATTACACCACCACCATCAGCCTGAACCATTGATACAAGGCAGGATCGATACATGCTTTCATGTTGTTGATGCCAAATTCTGACCCTACCATCCGAATGTTGCAGCAGAAGTAGAGACTCATCAGCCAATGCAACATTTTTCCAATCTTCTATTGTCCAATTTTGGTAAGCCTGTGTGAAATGTAGCCTCAGTTTCCTGTTCTCAGCAAAAGTGGCACACGGTGTGGTCTTCTGCTGCTGTAGCCCATCAGCCTCAAAGTTTGCTGTGTTTTGCATTCAGAGATGCTCTTCTGCATACCTCGGTTGTAACGATTGGTTATTTTCTATCATATTTCTATGGTTATCGTTTCTATCAGCTCGAACCAGTCTGGCCATTCTCCTCTGACCTCTGGCATCAACAAGGCATTTGCACCCGCAGAACTGGCGCTCACTGGATATTTTCTCTTTTTCAGACCATTCTCTGTAAACCCTAGAGAAGGTTGTACATGAAAATCCTAGTAGATCAGCAGTTTCTGAAATACTCAGACCAGCCCGTCTGGCAGCAAAAACCATGCCACGTTCAAAGTTACTTCACAATCACCTTTCTTCCCCATTCTAATGCTCAGTTTGAACTGCAGCAGAGCAGATCATCTTGACCAGGTATACATGCCTTAGTTGCTGCCATGTCATTGGCTGATTAGAAATTTGCATTAACAAACAGTTAGACAGTTGTACCTAATAAAGTGGCCAGTGAGTGTAAACTCTGCACAGAAACGTCGACTGGTCTAGTAAGGACTTGAACCAGTGACATTCTTGTTGTGAGGCAACAGTTCTAACCACTGGGCCACCACACCGCCCTATCAAGAAAAAAGGGAGGAGAAGTAGGGGTGGAAGAGGGGATTATTCAAGACAAAGATAACTGAGGTAAGAATCTCTGGTTATTTATGGTGCGTTAGGAATCACTTGATGGGTGAATCATGTGTTAGCTAATGCGGGACCAGCTGTAGTCAATTATAAGAATGTGATCCTCTCGAAACTAGTTTAGAAATAAACTTCACTTGAAATCACACGAGGATGACTAAATAGTGAGCAAATACATTTTTTGGTGAACTATCCCTTTAGTGGATCCATGTAGCAAATTATCTCTCTGTTGGTACTGTACAAATGATCAAACACCCAAAGTTGGAGTCACATGGATGTTTGATGTCGCTAAAGAGAATTGTAACAGCTTAATAAGGTGTACTGTCAGGAAAAAACGTCACTAAGTACAGTATAGTAGACATCCACAAAGATACATTTTTGTGCACCATTCCACTATTGCACCATTGGAGTTTAACCATGTTTGTAAAGCCATTCAAGCATTTTTTGCCTTGTCACAAACACTTTATACATTGCCAGTTATATACAGCATCACTTGTGCAGTTTTTTAATGCATGCATCATTGAATGTATTGCTACACAGAAGATATTGACTACATCATACAGTGTTTCAGTCTCACTAAGAGAATAACCAAGTCTATTATTGCAATCGACATTAAAATATGATGTTGCCATCATTTCATCAAACAGACATGACATTTTAATACCATCTCAGCAGAGGGTAAGACTCAGCTGTGGGTTATCATTATGTCTATACACCGACTGTAAGCCACAGAGCAGCAGTTCAATAAAGAATGTCCTACAACAGTGCTGAAATCCACCCGGAGACCGAGCAATGATCACACCGACAGCTTAGGTGAGATTCTCCATATCCAGCTTAATTGAAATGCCAAAAAAAGAGCTGTTCTACATGTGTGAGAATGACAGGTACAATTTTTCAGCCCCCAGTGTTTTTTTGCCTGTGGTGCTCCGTGGCTGAGGACTCGTTTTATTCCCTAAAGTTGATCCACGAGTTGGGAGTTTGGGATGGATGAAATAACCCCTCTGAATTTCCAAGTCAAAGAATTAGCATTTTTTGTTCTGCGCTCTGGGGAGTTACTTAAAGGAAATTTACATTTGAGCTTAAAACACCGAGTTGGCTGTCAGCTTTTCAGCTTCAAATTTGCATATGAAAAAGAGGACATAATCATAAAGAATGGTGTGCTCTGCTGGGAAATGATGTTGGTTGTGCAGAGCAGGGTGGTTTCAGAAGGGTTGTGCCTGTCAAATCTTTTTAGATAACTTGTGAAGTTAATCTGCAAGTTGCTACTCTGCAAAAAATTCTAGGTTCATTCAATATACATTTGGGTAAAATATATACAAGCCCAGCTGCTGGGTTAAAATGTTACCCACTGGTTAGATGTATCCACATTTTACGCTTGAACAATTGTATTAGTTTAGCACTTAAAAACAAAGGAAAAATATGGAGATAGAAAATTGATAGTCCTGATCATGGATGCTCAGAAAACTGGTGGTTAGTTGTTTAAACCACAGTTAAACTAAAATCAAACACCTCTGTTTTTCATTTGCACTCCATCAGAACACTGTTTAGATAAAAGATCTATAAAGGACTTACCGAATTACGTGTTTCCAAAACAAAAATAATCCAGTATTATTCAGTATTTTATCGACTATAATACATTCCTAAAAGGTAGAATATATCGAATAGTTATTGAAATTATAAGCCTTACAATGTTTGGACATTTATTGAAATTGTTATTGAGGACTTCATTTGTGCTGAAACAAATAAAACAATACTTACAGTGCTTATAGGTTACAGTATTTCATAATAATGATTATGATGAATAATGATGATCGTAAATTTTGGCCATTTTAAATAATGAATAAAATTATTGCACAAATTATTTCAAAAGCATGCATTACATAGTTTAGTTAGTTGTGATTTTAAACAAAACAGGTTTACCAAGTTAATTTTAGCATCCTTATCATATTAAATTCTAATTAATTTGCCTAATTAATTAGCCAAAACCTTCAGCATTATATGCATTATATACAGTACTAGTTTGATATATATATATATATAAAAGCCCATTAAAGCTAAATTTCAGCCTTTGACATGAATGGCCTTACTCTTCCAAGTACCATCCCTATGCACTTAATCTTAATTAGAGCTATAAGAAATATGGTCCCATTGTCCAAATGAAATCCATTCCATTTTATGCATAATAAAACTTGAAAAAGTACAATTTAGCCAATAACTGACCTATTTTTCAGTTCATAGAGCAAATGGTTCCTTAAAGTACTTTATTGTCTAGAGACTTGGTACTGTAATTTTTTTTTGGCAAAAAGTCTTACACTGCAGCTGAAAACAGAATAATTGAAAATGATTTCCCATTAATGATTTATGTTTGTACCTTTAAAAAGAGTTTAGCTCAACACATGAAATCATGTGGGCCTCATTTATTTATCCCAAGTTAAGCAAACTCTAACTATCTGAGGAAAGCAATTGCCTAATACTAGTGACGGCTGCTTTCATAACTGCTTTGAAAGCTTTGAAAGCTTTGAAACCTTTATGAATCTTTTGTTTTGAATCAGTGGTTCGCAGAATATTACAAATTGGCAAAGTCATGCAATTTCAGTAAACAGGGCTTTGTTGCATCACTACTATTTCAAAACGTTTAGAAAGTCCATTCTTTCTCCATTTCCACATAAATCTAGAGGGTTAATTTAGAAAAAAGCCAATTGTAAACCATTTTTTGCCTGAATGTTTGTTCCATTTACATGTTTTTGAGAAGCAGGCGCTCAAAAGCAAATGCTTTTCTTCTGAATAATTTTGTGAAGCAACTGGTTTAACTGTTTTGAAGCTTTGAAAACCTTTCTTTCTCTCATCAGTACCTTTAACCAGTTAAACGACTAAACATTTTTAAACAAATGTTTTTGAGTGCTGCAAAAATGTGAGTCTACATTATATTTTTAACGTCTTTAAATTATGTCACCGGCAATGTGTGAAATCCGGTATTCTATAGAATGCCTAAAAACGAGCGTCAAAGTATGAAATGATTGCTACTTTATACATTGCCTAGGCATTCTATAGAATGCCAAACTACCATGCGGCAAAGTATGAAACTGGCCTACCCCTGACATTTTTTTCTGCTACTGATGTTGGCGGTGGTGCTTGGGTCATTGTTTGATGATGGTGATCGAAGCACATGGATGTTGAACATTATTGTACGACACTGTATTGCCAGTACGAGGTTCCACTACCACAATATTTCCATAATTCTTCTCACAAGGTCAGTGTATATTTTCCAGCTGAGGTTCTTCACTAATTCATGAAATATGATTGTGCAAGACCAAAATGCTGAAATATGAAGTGTTTTTTGTGTGAAAGAAAAAAATTAAGTACAATTCTAAGTGTCATTTCAGTCTTACCTACTGTAACAAATACTTCAGTCTCAGTTCTGCTGTCACTGTTTTTCCGGTAAGAACATTCTTTGCTTTATTTCGTATTCCTTCCACTTCAATATACATAATGATCAATAAAGGCTTTTGTTGTGCTCTTCTGACGCTTTGCCTAAATGATACTTGTCATTTTATATAATGTCTAGGAATTGTAATGTCAAGGAAAAGTATACAAAATCTTGACAAAAACTGATATTTCTTTGCCTAAAACCATCAGGTATTCTATACATCTCATTCTACACAATACCGGGATTTCATACAGATTTCATCTTAGTGAGAATGAAATACAAGCCAATGTTTTGATGTATAAATACAGTATTTGATATGGAAAAGAGCTTAGTGCCTCATCAGACTCTGAACAGACAACAATATACTTCTACGTGCAACATCAGAATATTTTGAAATCCAAACAATTCTTGCCATTCTCGTGTAAAAGATTTTGACATTGGCTGGTGCTATTTTATACACTCAAAAAAGGAATTTTGCTGTTTGTTTAAACTACGTACAAAAAATGAGTTGAAACAGCATAATTCTTATGCTTTTTTGGGACAACTTAATTGTTTTATGTTCAATCCACTTAAATTGGTGAAGATTTATAAAATTAACTTAATTCCTTTATGTTGTACCCAGCATTTTTTACAGTGTATGTTAACAATAAATTAAATTGTGTTTGTTAGCTGGAGATCTGAACATAACATCAAGATCCTTTGAGACCTTTATTTTAAACACACAAAAATATATATATGCACGCCTCTTTTCCAAATGTGAAATCTATCAATCACACATATGCACATTTGACAGCTTATCTTAAATCATATATATTTTCTCATTTTTAATAACATTTTGTCAAAACTATTGACATGAAGCAAAAAGTTGGTCCTCCGATTGCTGCTGTAACAGCTTTCAGTTTCACATGGCTTGGCATTTCCTTCTTTTTCAGACACAAAAGGGCCACAGAGGTCAAGCATTGATGTTTGTTGATGTGGTCTGACTCGCAGTTGACTGCTCCAATACATCCCAAAGGTCTTTAGTGAGGTTTAGAGGTAGTTTTCCACCAAAGGCACAGTAAATGATTTCTTTAAGGGCCTGGCTTCACACAAAGAAGAACAGAAAAGGACCACATTCCACTCTAAATGCTTGTTCAATAAGACTGCATGGCTAAACATTCTGATCACAACATTGTGAAATCTGAATCTCTGTTCAGTAAAGAGTAGACTGTTTTTTGTGTATATCTGAATTCTGAAGTGATCAAAAACATTGAATTCGTCTGTATTTATCATTGTACATTTAAATTGTATTGACAACAAGCATAAACTGGGACCTAGTAGTATGATTTTTACCGGGGACCATTCCACCGGGGATTCCATTCATACACATGCAAACGCAGACTGGAAACACAGGCTTGTGTTACAAGTTTCGCATGTCGCTGTACTCCAAAGTTCAAGCTTGGTGAACTCTGACCGAGCAACACATGAATGCTTGAGACCAACAGAAGATCAAAATGTGACTTCTCTGTACAGAAATGTTAAATATGGAGCAATCACTCGTTTTACTAGTGTTGTATCATCTTTTTCTATTATGCTCCTATTCGCAGGACCATTCGACAGAATTTTGCATACTCAAACATTAGTTTGGCCGCGGCTTTAAGGCTGTTCATATAACACATCTACAACTGCATGGAAAACACAAAGAGTGCCACTTCTTTAACCAATTTCAATGTGCTTCTGAGCTGTTAAGGCTTGGTTACCATCAGCA
Source organism: Danio albolineatus (assembly GCA_903798035.1). NCBI lineage: Eukaryota > Metazoa > Chordata > Actinopteri > Cypriniformes > Danionidae > Danio > Danio albolineatus. The sequence goes on along the minus strand of CAIGQQ010026964.1, from coordinate 11,638,717 downwards.
GCACTCTCAGGGGAACAACCACTGACAAACACTTGCTCTATCTCAAATACAAGTTTAATTTGTGTAGTTTATTTATAAACTAATTTCGAGAGGATCACAGGCTTAGGATTGCTTGCGAATGGTCCCACATTATTCAATTTATGATTCACCAATCAGACGATTCCTAAGCCACTATAAATGCTCTAAGTTCCATATCACAGCCATCTTCGTTTTAAAAAATCTCCCCTTCCACAGTGGTTAGCACTGTTGCCTCACAACAAGAACGTCACTGGTTCTAGTCCTTACCAAGCCAGCTGATGTTTCTGTGCGCAGTTTACACGTTCTCCCCGTGCTCACGTGGGTTTCCCCAGTTTCCTCCCAACGTCCAAAAACATGCAACTTAAGTTAATTGACTAATCCAAATCGGCTCCATAGATGTGCTTCTAGTAAGTAGTTATCTCCTAAGAGCAATCACTATTTGTTCATTAACTACAGCAGGGGAATTCTCGAGATCTACCAGAGCTCAAACTCCCCTCTTGCCTTGCAACCAGGATGGAGCTCTGGGCTTGAGGATCCTATGAGCTCAGGGCTTTTTCCCGGGACAGCATGCCAAACAAGCTTTATAATCAATCATCAGCTCTTGAAATGATAAGATAATAAAAAAGTGTTTGAGCCCTCTGTGTTTCTCTGAGGTAATTAGTATACCGTTATCATTGAAATGTGTTCTTGTCATGTGGCATGAGGTGCACTTGTGGCATTCTGAAAAGTTGAGATGTTTTCAACTTGTTGCAATGTATGCGTGCCTGAAAAACATGAGCGTAACTCACCCCGTGCACACTGAGTTGCTGTTGCGCCCTATTGCACACACACGCTGGGCATCTCCATTTGAGATCTTCATCTTTTTTTATTTGTTTGCTGTGTGTACTGAAACAGGCAAACCTGATATAAAGAAGGGGGTGTCTACATTCATTTGATCACATCTTATTTTTTGTTTTTGGAAATTGTTATGTAGATTGTATGCATTTGCACATGTGGAAATGTGTAGCAAAAATATCTGTGATATGCCGCAGTGCCTTACCATGTCACATTCACTCCAGAGACTAATGATTGTCTTTCAGGAGCACCATTACCCTTTACATATGACCCAACTAAACATCTTCACCTCCTCTCACTTCTCTGTCACAAAAAGACATGCCACTTCAAAAGCACACACATACTCAAATAGCTTGCCAGTGCATGTACACACACCAAAGAGTAATCCACACCACCAAATAGGCATTTGATGAGAAAACGTCTGGAGGAAGGAAGAATGCAGGTGTATATGGCTTCTCGGGAAGCGTGCGCTTTTGTGTGCTTGAGAGAGAGAGGCCATAGGGCCAATAGGGCTTGTTTAAATCTCTTTTAGCACACAGGACGATGTCAAACTGAGGTTAGAATTCAACCTTTCTGCAGATTTGCGCTGCTGGACAGAAAAAAGTGCCTTGACAGCTTAAAAGGCCCTGTATACGCAAGCAGTGAAAAATGTGCTAGGCTGGCATAGAGTGGCTAGTAATGTGTGCTGTCTAGTTTGAGAACTCACCATAACAGAATAGATCCCGACCCGTTGCAGTATTCCTAACGTTAAAGCTATAATCAGCTATGAAGGACAGTGGTTATTTTTAAGTAATTTTATGGATGTGACAGTAAAGAAGGTTTTAGAATAGACTAGTTAAATTGTTTACTACTGTATACGCAATTTAGTCTGAAATTGTAGCTTTATATAAAGCATGCAAGCATTTTTATTTAATAAATACTGTGACAACTGCAGCGCCATGGTGGTTCAGTGGTTAGCACTGTTACCTCACAGCAAAAAGGTGGAAGGGCATCTGCTGCATAAAACATACGCATACAGAATAGTTTGCGGTTCATTTCGCTGTGGCGAAGAGATGAATGTAACAACTGTTATGCTATCTTGTGAAATTTTGTAACAATTTAAATTGACACTTATTTTATTGCATTTTAGCATGTGATTCTTCAAAAATCATTATATTATGCAAATTTGGGCCTAAGAAGAAATACTACTTATGTAGTCAACTTTAGCAAATGAAATGAGTGAAGTTAACTCAAAATTTATTGAAAGTTAATACTACTTATTCAAAAAGAGTTTTGCAAATGAGTTAAATACCTCATTACTTTAACTTAAATGGAGTAAGTACACAGTACTCATATAGATTAGTTTTTTTTAACTCAAATGGTTTGTAACAATAAATTTCCTTAAATGATTTGAGTTACCTTAACTCATTGGGTTTTACAGTACTCAGTTGGTTTGAGTTCTCTTCATTTATTGGGTTTTACTGTGATCAAATTGCTTTGTTTACTCAAATGGGTTACGTTCACAATACTTATTAAGATTAGTTTTTGAACTTAAACTGTTTGTTGCAATCGGTTTCCTCAAATGGTTTGAGTTACCTTAACTTACTTGGTTTTACAGTGTGGGATAAGAAAAAAATACTTCTTATCACAGCTGAAAATAGCAGAAAATAGTAGAATTGTTTTGTGATAACTATAATATATGTATATTTTGCAATCTTCAAAATGCCCAAAGTCCAAGTTTTTGTCCAGTTTGCTGTGTTTTCATTATCATTCAAATTGAAACTGTGAATTAAAAGTATGCCTAGCGGAAACATTGGTTTTGCAAAAACTTAGTGCACTACAAAAAAATTTTTATTAAGCTGAAATGAATTTTTTTTTTCTCACCAATTCTGTTTTTAAAAGTTTAAACTGGCTCCTTTGGCATAATGTAGCATTTGCTACAAGAGAAGAGTATTGCACAATGCAACTAATAATTTGAATGCCATTCCACATTTTTTGGTTATATATACAAAATAATCAATAAAGGAAACTATGACAAAAGCTATCTGCAAATCTGCAATGAAAATAGCAGTCTTTCTTTTGTTTTCTTTTCGATTCCTCGTATTCATTTTAATGCGATTAAGACAAAACTCTGATTAAGAGTCTACCACGTAAACATCGATTTAAGGTCATAATAAAACTAAACAGAAATTGAATTAAGACATGTGGAGTATGCCGATTTAGTCGCAATATTGAAGTACAATACAGACATGTAAACACCACAGTCAAACTATTACCGTCTTGTAGGATTTCCACCGCATTGTGAGACAAGACATTTCATACACACACATGCGGCTGTTTGACACTATCCTCTCTGCACCTATCAAGTCAGAAGGACCACAGACACATACACCATGAAATGATTTCTTTTTCCTCCCATTCAGCATGCAGTATCAAATTCCATTAAAACAACACTCTTCCAGCAGTTCATAATCGCATCCAACATCTTGTTTGTCGCAGGGGCATGCATGAAATGTCCCTGAATGAAAGTGAAAGTGCCAAACTGCTGTTAATGTCGACAAATTAAAAATGAAACACCCAAAATTTCATGAAACTCTGGAGGAAATGTGGATAGTGTGGTGACGCAATGACTTTAAACGATCTACGTTCTATAACATGTAAAACGGGATCATGAAAAGAACCTAAAAAAGCAACTCATGTAAACACCTTAATTATATTATTGTCTTATTCTTATCTAATTCGATTACTGATGTCCATGTAAACGTAGTCAATGATTAGGTCCACCTGGTCCTTGTTTAGATCACAGTTACGCTGTTTAAGTCCTGAAGTTGAACTTTTCCTTATAGTCCTGCATAATTTTATTTTGACCAAAATATAAAGTTAAGCTGGATTTGGATCCTCATCTGTAAAAGCTTATTGTATAATTAAGTTCATTTAAGTGGATCTACATTTGATTAAAGTTAGGCATTTCATTTTTTCTTTTCTGTTCAATAGTTCTAATTTCCTATTGTTTCATGATTAAAATGTTTCTCTACATTTGTAATCTTGTAAATTCTGATAAATGTGTTTGTGCCAATTGATTTGTTTTACATATAATTCCCACATCAACAAGTGCTGATCGATTTACCTTCTCCAGTAGTTTACCGTTGCCATAGACTGTATTTGTTAGTGAGGTTTTTTGTTTTAGCTCCTGATTTGTTATAGCTCCTGTTTCAAAGTCTGGCAGGCCTCCCTTTCCTCAAACTCTGTTTTGAGTCGTATAAGCCCACCCAACCCATTACCAATCAACATTCGCCTTGAAACAACTGCACTTCATCTTAGTAAGCATCAAACATTCTCTATCGACTCCCTAAAACCCGGCCTGCTCAGCCACCTCTTGTAGACTCTCATTCATCAACATCCCGTCTGACAGCCACATCTTATGAACACCAGTTAGCTCTCATCGCCCTCCCCAAATGGCCCATCTTGAAGCGTCTCATCTGCTAGACCATCCAAACAGAGCAACTGCATTCTCATATCACATACACACAGTCTTTGTAATGGGTTGAGGAAACATACTGGTCGCACTATCAGTGTGTTTGGAGACAAAGGGAGATGACAGCTCTGATAGAGAAAGAGAGAGAGGAAAAATGACACAGAGAAAACAGCATGGAAATTCAAATTAAGAGATGTGGTGTGGTGTAGAGATGAGTTGGGTGGAATGAAATGGTTGGGAGGAACAAAGGGGTTGGGAGGAACGATAGAGAAAATGATAAATACAAATTTACAAAAGAGACGGCATGAGTCCAGAGCTAAGTGCGGTGTTTTTCTGATTGATTACCTTGGGATGTGCAGAGCTCACTCTCACACTGTGAAATGGCTGATTGGGCGAAATTGGAAGGCATTCAGGGTTAACAAAAATATAGCCATAAATTGTGCTAAACTCCTCACTGTGTCCTCCCTGGAACATTTTACCTGGGAAACAGGGACTTGCCGTGGAGTGCTTTCGCAGTGTGAGCTGAGCTAATCAGACTCATAATGCTTTGCAAGTTGTATGCGTGTTAAGGCCCAAAAATGTCTCAAAGCCGAGAACAGTTGGAGTTTCCTACTTCAACCTGAGTGCTCTTAGAAAATCAGGCTTGAGTCAGAAATAAATGCTCCGTTCACGTCATGAGTCCAAAACAATCACCACCTTTGGTTTTATTCCTAAGTTCTAATTAGAAATGGGCACATACAGTAGGAACAGGAGCATGCATTAGAATAATAACAATTTGCATATATTTTTATGAGTATTTAAATACTCAGACGATTGTTTCAGGAATCATTAATTAAGCTGCTCTGCATAGCAGAAAAACATTAAGGTTGGGTGAAAGTGCATTTGCAACCGAATAAAGATCCGAGGAGAGAGTATGTCCTCAGTGAGGGGCGATTGATTTCAAGTCTTTATTGGAGCAGGAGCAGATACTAAATCACTGCTAATTAATATGCTAAAACTTTCCCTCCAGCACTTATCTCTCACCACAGCAGCTTGGGCTTAATTATTTAATTACTTAAAGGAAAAACCCACCCTGAAGTGTAGATTTGAAACTAGGCGAAGTAACCTTTTTGAAGCAGTGAGTCATACACATGCATATATAGCCTCTTTTACTGACTTACTTTTACTGAGTTTGTTTTGAAATATTTTGGAAGTGTATGGGAAAAAGTCACTTAAAAATGTAATAACTGATTTAAATCATCTTTGTTATGATGACAGTACACAATATTTATTAATTATTTTGCAAGATACTAGTAGTAGTGGTGTACTAGTAGTACTAGTAGTAATACTAGTAGTAGTATTTAAAGTGCAGTTTAAAGGCTTACTGTACCTTGGGTACAGGCAAGTGAGTGGACAACAGTGGGTAACACCTTATAATAACTACACACTATGAATCATTATTGCTGTGAAGCATTAGCAAATAGTTAATCATTATCTGTTAAGCATTAACTCTACTCTGTTTTTATACTTTGTTGATTATTATTTTTTATTCCTAAATTAAGTATTGCATCATTTACAAACCAGTTATTTGAGAGGAGTTGCTGGTTTCTAAAGATCATTCGGAATGTGTAAGAAAATAATTAACAAAACTATTCAAATTAACATATTATTCATTCATTCATTCATTCATTTTCTTTTCGGCTTAGTCCCTTTATTAATCTGGGGTCGCCACAGCGGAATGAACCGCCAACTTATCCAGCATTTGTTTTACGCAGCGGATGCCCTTCCAGCCACAACCCATCTCTGGGAAACACATCCATACATTCTCATTCACACACATACACTACGGACAATTTAGCTTACCCAATTCACCTGTACCGCATGTCTTTGGACTGTGGGGGAAACCGGAGCACCCGGAGAAAACCCACGCAACCACGGGGAGAACATGCAAACTCCACACAGAAATGCCAACTGGCCCAGCCGGGGATCGAACCAGCGACCTTCTTGCTGTGAGGCGAACGTGCTAACCACTAGGCCACCGTGGCGCCCACATATTATTCAGGCATATATTAATAGCTAATTTGTATGTTAATAAATGCTTTATTAACTTATCCAGTTTTGTGACCTAATCTGAAGTGAGGACTATTTATGCTTCATCAACCCCTTTAAATGACAATTAAAGGCTCAGTTGTTCTAAACAGGACAAAGGAGAAAATAAACAACTTCATTCATTTCTATTCATTTGAAGATACACAAATGAAACTGTATTAATTGAAAAATAAATCTTAGCAATCTTATCTAAAATAAAATTACTGTGCAGTTTAAACATCACTAAATAACATTGAGATGTGGTATCAAAATATATAGTTAAATTATTATATTGTTGTTGCTTCATCCAATTTTGTTATATTTTGACACTCCTATTATTTGGCAATGTTTAAACTTCACAGTAATTTAACTTTTTAGATTGCAAAGATGTATTGTTCATTTGACCCTTTAATTGTAATTTATTATGGATTTATAAAGCATAAACAGTTTTCACTTTAGGTTACAAAACCGGATGGATTTGAGTTAATAAAGCAGTTATTAACATACATAGTAACTATTACTAAATGCCTGAATAATAAGATATATAAATGTTGATTTGAATAGTTTATTAATCATTTACCAAGTCATTCTGAATGATCTTAAAAACCCTGAACTACTCTTAAATACAAATGATTTGTAAATAATGAAATAATTTAGCCAAGAAAAATTTATCAGTTACAAAGCATGAAAGTACAATTATTAAGCACATTTTAAATGTCCTTGTAAGTCAAGAACAGAGCATTTGTATCTCCAGTTATAAACTGCTTTCGAATGTCATTAGTAACTAAACTACATTACAAATTAATGTAGAGATAATGCTTGACAAATAATGAATTTAATATATGCTAATGCTTAATAAATGATTCATAGTACACTCTCATAAAAAAAGGTACAATGGTACAAATAATGTTCCTTGAGGAACAGTTTTGTACCTTTGTAAATATTGTACCTTATATGATACAGAAAAGACCTCTTATGATACTGTTCTGTGCCTTTTATGGTACAACTGAAATGAAGGTACACAATTGTTCTCATATAAAAGATACAAAAGTGTTGAACAGCTCCTTCTTTATTACAGTATCTATGAAAATAAATATGACTGGAAAGGCAAAGTGATTTTTATGAATAATTTTCATATAAAACAAGAATCATCATTTAAAAGTATATGTTTAAAGATACTTATAAACATAATTTTTTAGTTCTATAATACAATAATAAAAGACAACTGGTAAAACATAAAACTATCTGTATTGTAAACTAAACATTTAAGGCATTTTAATAAATGTTTGGTAAGCTTTTTTGACACTGTTAAGGTACAAAGTGTCTTGTCACTGTGGTGGTACCTTTCACAAAGTATACAATATTGTATCTGCAGGTTTTTAAAAACAAAGGTATACATTTTGGTTTCCCATAGTACAAATCATGACCTTATAAGGTACAAATTTGTTTCTTTTCTTAAGGTACAATCCTGTCCCATAAAAAGGGTACTGCCCCAGTGACAAGGGTTTGTACCTTTGGTACAACATTGTACCATTTTTTCTGAGAGTGTATGTCGTTATTATAAAGTGTTACCAACTTCTTTTATTTAAACCAAACCAAAAAAAATATAACCTTCTACAGATGAAAGAATGCATAGGATATACTGTGAAAATGCCCTAGCTCTTTTAAACATCACTTATCAAATATCTGTACAAGAACACAGATTTGACTGGAGGGCTAATAATTTTGCCTTATATTACCTGCAATGAAAAAGAATACATACTTTTTCAATACAATTGGTGTCATTATTATACATATACATACATATTTCATCCTTACTCTTGAAATTCATTGACAAATTTCTGATGCAACGTGTTGGAATATTGTTAGTTTTAAGGCAATCGTCCACTGCTTTTTCTTTATCAAGAACTCACATTCATATTCCTGCCATCGTTTCATACTTATGCTAAGCTTTGCATAAGTATGTCCATGTTTAACAGGATAAAAGCATCTGTCAGGAGGACCAACGAGGCAGCCAACCTTCAGGACACCTTTTAAACATGCTTTTCATATTGCTCTACAACCATGCCAATCGCCTTATCTAACCAAAGCAGTAGCTAGAAAAAGCGAAATCTCAAAACTCAACCTTATACCCTCAGAACATCAGGCCTCTCTTCGCATCCCATATCCGAGTGAGTCCAAATAAATAAATAAAGCAAACCTTGAACACGCCTGTTTGTCTGTCAATGTCATTTGCACTTCAAAGTGTGAAGAACGAAACCAGAGAGCGTGTGTCTCCTTGTCAAACACGTTTGGGCGAATGGTTTGTTTGCCCCGCGGATATCTCTCTTTGGTTGGTGCCTGGCTGTGGTTAAACCTGTAGCATTGATGCCGGCTTATCTCTGCCACTCAGAGACTCCGCACACGCTCGCTCTCTCTCCAGAGATTGCCCTGGAGGAGGATGTAGAAGCACACATGAAACTGACAGGATGTACTCCTCAAAGAAGGAGAGAGGGAGGAAGAAGAATAAAAGTCACATCTTAGAAATATTGGAAAACATACTTGTTGGAGGCAGAGAAAGGGCAGCGCGATCTCATCTGAGATGGGAGCATTAATAAATCTGAGGTACAGGTTTTTATAATTACCGCAAAATACTGACGATACATCCATGCTAGTCTGGATACATCCATACTGACATTTTCAAGCATTTTTCTTTTAATGAGCAAAAAGTAAAACGGTTCGACAAGCATAATTTCTTATTTACTTGTTTATTACTTGCTATTATCTTTAAAATTTAGTGGCAATGATGAGGAAAGGTCAACCTTTTAAGGCAATATTAATAGTTTTTAAAAAAGAGATTATGCTTAACACAATCCATATTAAGATTTTTTGAAGATTAATTTTTTGAAGAGCCCACAAGACAGTAGCTCTTTCCATTCACCTATTCATATGTGTCACGATCACCAGCGATCCGGCCTGTGCAGATCGCTGGTAAACACACACACATCTCATGAACTACAAATCTACTGGTAAATGGACTACAGATCCAGTCATGCAACACACAAACACCTGCCCCAAGTCACCATTTGATTACACTCCCACAGCTGATGCTGCTCATGAACTGATTATCTGGACTATAAAATCACCACACAAACACACAGTCATTGCTGAGTCTTGTTTACTGTAAAGTGACATCACAATGCGTTTCCTGTCTTGTCTTGCCATATTTTGATCCATGCCCTGTTTATTTGTATATCCCTGTCTGCTGCCTGCCCATTGACTATGATTCTGGATTGCCTGTATACATCTGTTTGTACCTTTGTTGACCATTGCTTACCTGACCTCGCTAATAAACCTGCATTTGGAGCCACACCTCAGTTGTCAGTGTCACTTCCCTATGTAACAATATGTGCATTTTAGGACCTGATTTTGCTCAGATCAAAATGTAAAACCTCAAATTTACACTCAAAAATTAATCACATTTCAATTCAATCATGAAATTCCTAACAATTTAGCATAACTTTGCAGGGGCATTCTTTTTGCACATTATCTAGATTTTTTTGGCATTTGAGGTCCAGTTTCCCCAACCATTAAAAGCATGGATATTATTATAAGATTATAATGTATCATATATTTTGAAGTTTTTTTTTCACCTTTTACTGAGACAGGATAGTGGAAAACAGACAGGAAGGCATTTGGGAGCAGAAGGATCGTCACAGGACTTTGAGCCAGGAATCGCACTCAGGTCGGTGTGAGCACTTGGGTGAAATACGTCGGCAAACTTGACCACTAGGCGATTGGTGGCAACAAAAGACGTTAATCTTACAGAAAATAATTATCTAAATAAAATTATTTTATTATTTTATAAAATAATTTTACAGCAGTGGTTTGAACTTTTTAGAGTGTTTTGATGGCATCTTTACCTGAAGGCCAGTTTTTTCCATCGACCCATTGTAATAGCATGGAAAAGAACATTACTATTACACAACCTAGGCAAATTCTGAAAACGTAGCTCTACATACATTTTGAGATTATTATGTAGGGAGAAGTACATATGGCTGCATTTCGTCTTTAAAATTAATGCTATGAACGCTTACTAGCTGACTGCTTACCTCTATATGGATGGCTTTCCCGCTGTTACCAGTTTGTTCAGTTAGCTCGCCATGTATGTTGGGGAACTTGAGATGCAGAGAGAAGTTGACCCCAAGTGAAGAACAGTTCCAGAAAGCTGGTAAGACAAAAACAGAATCCAAAAAGTAAAATAAACAAGTAAATAGCAGTGTGAGAGTGTGGTAAAATCTGAAAGCGTGGTCAAAATCAGGCGAGGGCTTTTCTTTTTCTGGATTGCCTTTTTAAAACTGTAGGTTGGGTTAAAAGAAGTGGACAGGCAGGTCAGTCTGTGCTTTTAAAAACACTATTGGTTGGGTTTAGGGAAGGAGAAAGGTGGGTCAACCGATCAATCAGTCAGTCAGTCATTCAGTACAAAAAAGTAGACATTTCATTCAGTTTAACCTGAAGCAAAACCTTTCCAAATCTTTTGCTTTAAAGCAGTGGTTCACACAGCATATCAACTGTTTCAAAATTTCTGTGGTTTTCAAGTCAGAGTCGATAATGTCAGTGAACCCATGAACAAGAGTTAAGAACAGATACTGTACCTGATCTTGGACTGTTTTAAAATTTGTTTCATTGGTATAACATTTACAGGTTTCAAATAATATAAGAATAAGCTAATAATGATAAAATAATTCTGATTCTGATATTTGGATGTAATTTATCTTCATTTGGAAATCTTTCTAATTGCTGTTTACTCGTTGTTCCTCAATTATCCTCATTTTAGTTGTTTGACATCATTAATGTGCATCCTGTCACTTTATATCACCTGTTCCTTGGCTCCATTTTACATCTCCCGTCACACATTCTCATTTGTCTCTCCTCCCCGTCTTCCCTCAGCTTATGCGGTGTTGCCTCAGTCCCAGTTGGTGCTGGCATTTCCTATTGAAACACATCCAACTCAATTGGCAAACTCATACAATCCACCACCAGCTCCACTATTCCCTTTCTTTAGTCTGTCTGTTCATATTTCCCACTACACCAGAGTGAAATGTGTGAGCCAATAAACAATAGCACATTTACAAGATCCAAAAAAAAGATCTTGGTCAAAATATACTGTTATGATGATGCAGAAATTAATTATTGTATCTCTTTATTGTTCTACATTCTCACTAAATTTGGAGCGCTACAATTCACAGTGTTCCTCACCCATCCTTTTTTTTTTGGTCATATTTATAGTATAATGGGAGATGCAGTGATGGGTGAAGAAATGTGATGGAGAAATAAGTGAAAAGGATAGTTTACTGTCCATTATCGTGTCCTTCATGTCCTAAAAGATAAATCTCATTACATAAAGGCCGCACTTAGTGAGCACTAATCCTCCACTGCAGTGAAACACACACAGAGACGCGCATTGAATTCTTCCCTCTTGTCAACATTGCAAGGATTCATGGATTAGTAAGACCTCAGATAAATTTGTTTCTTGTTAGATTTGAGAAGATAAAAGTACAGTCTTTTAAAAAAAAATGAAGGTAATTTTTTGACCTAAAAATAGTTATATAAATGAGCATATCGCAAAAGTAGCTGTGCAATTTGGATGTACAGTTGAAGTCAGAATTATTAGCCCCCCTGAATTATTAGCCCCCTTGTTTATTTTTCTCCCCAATTTCTGTTTAACGGAGAGAAGATTTTTTTTTCAACACATTTCTAAACATAATAGTTTTAATAATTCATTTCTAATCACTGATTTATTTTATCTTTGCCATGATGACAGTAAATAATATTTTACTAGATATTTTCAAGAGACTTTTTTGCAGCTTAAAGTGACATTTAAAGGGTTAACTAGGTTAATTGGTTAACTAGGCAGGTTAGAGTAATTAGGCAAGTTATTGTATAACAATGATTTGTTCTGTAGACTATCAAAAAAAATTGCATAAAGGGGCTAATAATTTTTATCTTAAAATGGTTCTTAAAAATTTTAAAACTGCTTTTATTTTAGCCGAAATAAAACAAATGATACTTTCTCCAGAAGAAAAAAATATTATCAGACATACTGTGAAAATTTCCTTGCTCTGTTAAACATCATTTGAGAAATATTTACAAAATAATAATTCCGACTTCAACGATATTAACATGGCTGTCATTCTACCATAGACACAAGGCCACGAAAACTGGAAATATTAGAGAACATGAAGTTATTTATTTAATATTAAGTTGTCAGTTTGATAACTATACCTTTTTATAAAAATATATAAAATATATAAAAATACCTTTTTACTAATTTAAAAACATCACCTTAGAAGTTGTACAGCTTTTCTATTGAGGGTAGCTCAGTGTAATAACTAGAATAGAGTATTATATATTAGTAAGAGCTAGAAAGAGATAAATTTATTGAGTGAGTCTGAATAAGTCAGTTAAGTTAACATTATTTTGAATGTCTAAGCAATTCATTTTGTAGTAAATATTTATCATATATTTCCCCCTGGACAACATTGGTTGCTTCTTGTTGAAAGTAAAACTAAAGTCATTTTGTTCACTTTCAATATAAAAATCTTTGCCATTGCTAATAATGATTCTTGGAGCCATCAAAAGGTGTGACAATAATGTCATACTGTTTTACATTACAAATGACATTTCGTTAACCTAATTATTATAGAAAATATTGATTATTTAACATTAATATTTAGTTCTGGCAGAACGTTGAAAAGCAGCAATAAATAAAGCATTAACATTACATTAAATTTGTTTAGCCTTAGCACAACTGTTAGCTCTGCAGTAGATAATAGATTAACAAGACTAAAGATGTACTATTAAATAAACCCCAAACAAATTATATGCCATGTTTAACCACTATAGAGACATGCATCAAAGTCAGCAGTATATTCCAGAAGAAGTGTCTGAGATAAGAGGGTTTATAAACCTTAAACTGATGCTGTCAGTGTACACGTAGCAGGTGCAAAACAGAAAGGTAAAAATATTTGTTATTTTTTGATTCCACTTTTCATGACCATACAGTACTTGGGGTTTCCTCTTATTTGTTCTTTTGTGTTATCTAGAATAAACAAGGACATGATATAACGGCAAGGATTTGCATGATTCGTGTCATTGATTTCAACACAACGCAGAAAACATTAAACTATGCCTGGAGCTCATATTTCCAAATTAAAAATGTCCAAGTATGTCATTTCTTTACAATTTAACAATAAACCACAAATGTGAAGACTAAACAACAACAGTAGGACTGACTAATGAATGACACAAATCCAGTGGTATATTTGTAAAAATCTAATACACCATTTAATCAGCCATTTTTGAAGTGGAACAGGTTGTTTAGTTAAGTTCTTCTCACACTATGAAATAAATGGTTCCCTGTTTACTTAAAGGTTCTTTGGGGAACCAGAAATGGTTCTACTCTGGCATCACTTGGCATATAGAAACTATTTTTTAAATATACATTTAACATTAAGTTGAAGTTTTTTTTTTTTTTGTCAAACCCTCATGGGTTAGAAGCAAAAAGTTAATTCCTTAAAATATCAATGTAACCAGAACCTAAGGCAGAAGCGTTTGTAAATAAATACAGCTAATAGCAACAAAATGCCCAGTCACATGGACCTTCAGTTCGATGCAGGGATCAAACTTGACTTACTCTAATTGAACTTAAGTAGAAATAAAAGTATTTTTCTTCAAAATGTCATGAGGTCAGTATTGTTTTAATTAAATATATCAAGAAATCCATAGTGTATCTTTTCAAAAGGAAAGAGAGAAAAAAATGATGGGAAAGTGTAATATGAGAGGAAAAGAAAGAGATGGCTCAATTGATCAATATCTCCCTGCCTAGAATTCAATCAGCTGGGATAAAAAGCAATTCTCCATATCGGCCAAAATAATACATCTCCATTACTCCGCACGAACTCCCATCATATGTGACCCTTTGCTTCTATCCACCCCTCACGTACTCGCTATTTTTTCTCCATCTTTTTTAATCTGCACACAGACACAGGAGAGGAGGGGCAGAGTTGATGGTTGATTGAGTCATGATAAATCAATCATCCCAAAATATCCCACAAATGCTTTTGGCACCTGTCATTTTATTTTCCTGACCCAAGAGCTGATATGTGCTTGATAATATTGCTTCAGACTTACAACAACGCCGAGTGTAAAAGACGAAGGAAAGAATGTTCAGCCAAATATGTGTATTGTTACACAGTCTGTCTCATTGTTTTCCAAATGGAAGTTGCAGCAGTTGTCCATCACTCAAACGCATAATAAAGAAACCAACAGCAATAACAGCATGGCACATACAGTATTCCCTGCAGAGCCTGTCTCTGTCAAGAAGCTTCCATGATTCGCATACTCTCAAAATACTGTATCATGCTACAGAGACGGGCAGAAAATAACTGCGGGATATGAAAGCCCTGGGGGGAAGGTTTTCCTTATCGCTGCCTGTTTAGAATTCATTCCATCCCAACACACATTTGTCATGTTATCTGTTTCTCTCGCCTTAGTGGCTTTTTGATATGCATTAAAACTAGAGTGTCTTTGCCCACTGGTTTTGTTAGAGGGCGACAGGAACTGTAGATTAAAAGCTGGCTATAGTTGCATAATGTAACTTTACTGAATAGATAATAAGTAAGGAATGATGTTTTCTGACAGGAAAAATACCATTAGAGTTAGGGTTTGAAAATCTTTTCAAAGTTCGCCAAAAATAAATAAATACATTTTTTAATTAATAAAAAAAAAATCCCATTTGCAAATTAAGTGGATATCCATCAGATTGCTAGACCAGCTGACTGTACAATGTATAATGATCTGGGATGTTAGAACCCCACGTTGGGTCAAAAATGTACAAATCCAACATTGTTTTTTTTTTTTTTTTTTTTTTTTTTTTTTTCAATTCAATTTAAATCCCTTTTAACCCTCTATGACATGAATTTTTGTTTTAGGAGGAAAAATTATTTCAATATTACATTGAGTGCTTGGGGGTCCCTCATAAAAAATCAATCATTAAATGTGCCTCCCCCTAGCCCCCCACCAGATTTTGGTTTGTTACCTTAAGGCAACAACGTGCAGTTAGGACACTAAAACACCAAGGTTTTCTGTATATTATTATATTTGAAATGTGGTACAAACAAGCCATATATACATTAGAAAAAGTGTTTATTTAACATAAACAATATCGATAAGTAATGTTTCATCAACAACTAGCCATAACTGGTGTTTTGTATGTTCCTGTGGGGCACCGATTGAATGTATTTATTTACCAATGTTTATTTTTCACTGTGGAACCTCAGAAAGCAGTTGTTGATGCATGTGAAGCAAAGGTGGGGGCCACATTTTTGACATTTGGTTATAGGTCAGGGGTGCCCAAACTTGGTCCTGGTGGGCTGGTGTCCTGTAGAGCGTAGCTCTAACCCCAATTACACACCTGAACCAGCTACTAAGCTCTAACTTGTATACTAGAAACATATTGGCAGGTTGGCAACTAAATTTTTCAGGACACTGGCCCTTCATGACAGAGTTTGGGCACCTACCTTTCTTAGAAGAATCTTTGCATCCTAGTACTCTGTATATCCCTTTCTGTGTATCCATGACCATCAAGTGGGCAGTGTGCTATGGTCCCAAAAATGGCTCCTTTGCCCCAGAGGACAGGTCAAATCCATACCCACCTCAAATTTAATTGGTCACAAACTTATTTATAGACTTTTTTGTGATATTTTATTAAATACAATTTTAAAGAAGGGTTTTTTGGGCCAAATAGCTGGTTTGTTGTCTGAGGCCATAGAGGGTTAACTCAATATTTTGATTTGTTCATATTTGACCCAACATTGGGTTACAACCCAACATTTTTTAGAGTGTACGATGAATTCAGAATTAATCACCCTCCTGCGAATTTTTCTTTCTTTTTCAAATATTTCCTAAAAGATCTTTAACAGAGCAAGGAATTTTTCACAGTATTTCTGATAATATTTTTTCTTCTGGAGAAAGCCTTATTTGTTTTATTTTGGCTAGAATAAAAGCAGCTTTTAATTTAAAAAAAGGCCATTTTAAGGTCAATATTATTAGCCCCCTTAATCAATATTTTTTGTTCGAATGTCTACAGAACAAACCATCATTATATAATGGTTTACCTAATTACCCTAACTTTAAACTCAAGCTTGAATATTTGTATCGTGAAAAATTTCTAGTAAGATGTTATGTACTGCATGGCAAAGATAAAAAAAAATCAGTTATTAGAAATGAGTTAATAAAACTATTATGTTTAGAAAAGCGTTGAAAAAATCCATTGAACAGAAATTGGAGAAAACATATACAGGGGGGCTACTAATTCAGGAGAGCTAAAAATTCTGACTTCAACAGGTAACTTAGTAACCAACTGTAAATGAGGCAAGCATAATTTAGTCCTGTGCATGTAATGCTCACTACGCAAGTTTATTCAGCATATGTGTTTCCGTCTATTATTATTAGCATTAAACCTTTTTACAAAAGTCCATAATCAGCTCAAGTGAGGGTAAAACCTTTAAGAATCAAGCGAGATTTATTCTTATTTTTGCAATTTCCATCACTTATTCCTCATGCGATTCTTCAAATTGTGCATTGACACAGGGTGAAGGAAGGAGCTGTTTGTAGCATTTAATTTTATAAGGATATTTAGCATAGTGTGACATTTCGATCAGCTGCTATTAAAACCACTCCGCTCTTTATTAAACATGCATCATTCACTGAGAAAATAGTGGCATGCTGAATTCACTTGAATGAAGCTTCATTCAGATGGTTTGTCTAATGAACATGAACTACAATGAACCGACTGAAACAACCTGTGCATTAAATGGTTTGAAATATATGAACAAACTCAACAATTGGATTAAAAATATTTAGGTTTGTCCAAATTTGTCCCAATGTAGCAAACATCATCTTTTCGGACAACCTTGTAGTATCTTTCCCATTATTAAAGCCATAGTAATTTACAGAAACATACAGTTATGCATTTGTTATATCTATATTTACGTGATGAAAAACAAACTCAGCACCAATCAACCAACATGAGATGATACCAGTAATACTCCCTTTCAATTTCAAAGTGATTAATCTTGTATGGGTACAAAAGGCGCTAGCCTAGCATCGCCTCTAGATATCACATTTATCACTCACTGACAGATAAGGCTCTGGGATGTTGCAGAGAAGCGTTTTTTTTTTCTTACCGCTTCTTTTTCATTTGTCATGTTTATCTTTGTGAATAGTACAAGAAACATTGTTGTAAGTATCTCGGACCACCTTAGATGCTTGTATCTGGATGAAACGTTGTGCTTTCACACGTTACCATTAACCGGGAAAAAAAACATAGCATTGTTTGACTGACAATGTTGATTAAAATACTACAAATTTCATATTGAAAATGTATGAAGAAGACAAAATGGAAATTATTAGTTTTCCTCCTTAACAACTCTAAAACAATTACCCTGCCCATGATACAGATGACGGATCTCCAACTCCCGCCAGCACTCCATGCTTATGAACAGAGGGGTGTGACAAACCCTTTTAATTAGATTCCCAACCTCAATCCTCCAATGCTTAGCTGAAGACATGGAAAACAGACCATAATCTGACAGGCGTCTGGAGGCAGATGGAGAAATCCAGTCTTGCCTTTATGGAGAAGCAGTGAGATGTGGCGTATTTCCCCTCTCTTCACACCCTATTACCCCTCTATCCCATCCCGATCTCCCTGATGAGAATGGAGAGGGATTCAGGATAGAAACAGGAAGTGTGGCTGTGCATAGTCCTGGTGGTCCATGAGCGCCAGGGCAAAACCGCAGTGCGCCGAGAGGTTTCTAATTCAATGGGCAGCAGACAGGCTGAAACATATACCTCCCGACTACCTCGCGGGGAAATGGCACATTTGGAATTCAATATAAACTCACATAACACTCACATCTATACTTATTAATAAAACATATAAATATATCCAGTTGGGTCTGGGCTGTCGGAGGAAGTTTTTAAGACACTTTGTCTGGGGGGCTGATAGGCTTTGCTTGAGGGGGTTCCTGACATCTGGTGCTTGGGTATGTGAGCAATTGTTATAATGCACTCACTCCATTACCTTGCCACAGTGGACAAACGGGTAATGGTTTTCTTAAAAGGTAAACCCCCCTTCTTTTCTCCCTTACCTGGAGAGCTAAATTGAATACAGTTAGCCATGCTGACAATAGTGTAATGTAAAAAAAGAAATAATAAAAAATCTTTTGGATTTTGAAGGATAACACAACGCTCTATAACAATCTGTAGATTAAGTGATTCCGTACTTGCAGCGCATTATTTGGGTTTTATTAAATAATTAACATTTCAACATGAAAAGGTGTCAGAACATACAGGTCCCAAAATGCAATACTGTATGAGTGGATTAAAAAAAAAAAACATTTGTAAGAAAAAATTCAGTATGCTACTTGTGTATGTGTTTTGGGGACATATAAGTACACAAATCTGCATTCACCTTATTCCTCGCAAATGAGCGGGCGCAGCCATTTGAATCTTTTTGGCTTGAGACTTCCCATCTCATTCCCTTCCATTCATTCTTAGATGTTAAAAACAGCTCGTTCTGCTGCTTGATGTTGCAAACTGATATTTTCTTATCACATTATTTGGCCTTTTCTGTTCTGTATACTCATGCAAACACTTATTTGTAGAGCAAATAGTTTGACCGTTTTCTGCCATTTATTATTCCTAGTCATTTCTCTAATAGGCGACTGAATCGGAACTTCTTAAACAATCACAAAAAGGAGCGCACTTCCGCATTGAAGAGTAAAGTCAATAATGACAAAGGTATGACACAGGTATTACAAGAAGGTGATGAAATATAGGCACATTGCTAATGTTCTCATTTCTCAAAAAGCTTAGAAATCACACAGAATGAGTTTTTTTCTTTTTTTTTCTGTTTTTCATCTCAAAAAAAAAAAACATCTCAGAAAAAAAACATAACAGTATATGAAAAGAAATCAAATGCATTTTTCCTCTTCGGAAATGAAAGATATTCACAAATATTTACCTCATATGCAGACTAAAATATATACTTTTTTGTGCAGCATGGCCATAAAATCTTCAATTTGAAACTGAGCAATACAGTGTAAACACTCTCTGTCTTTGTTTTTTACTCCTTGTTAAATATTCAAATGTAAAAATCATTTCTAAGTGTCTTTGGTCTCTGAATCTATTTAATTCTCCTGCAAGTGAAAGACTTTCAAGAGAATATCAAACATAGGAACACAAGGACCACATATCTTTGTTCACCCCCCCCCCCCCCCCCACCCCATACACTGCAGCTTTCCCCGTCTCCTTCCCATATGTCAATGTGGCATTCAATAATTCCTATAGTCTCCTTAGACATCCTTTCTTTTTGTATTTAATTTAGAATGTCTCTATTATAATAAATCTCCCTGATAGCCCCAATAAAGTCATATTTCTTTTCCATGCAAATATATTCTACACTGAGAGCAGAATTAATATCTCAATTAAAAAGAAAAGTAGCAATTACCATGCCTCTATATTTATTTAGCAGCTTTTTTTATATTTGCAAAAATAAAGGATGATGTGCATGTTTTGAAGTTTTTCTCTTTGTACTCTAATTTAGCAACTAAAATGGATTACCCTTTAAATTCATGCTGTAATTTAAATGATATCCCTGAGAGCAGAATCTTGTGATAACGGTGCAGAATCGTTCTGAGCATAATGGAGGAAATTACAGTGTCAGACGACAAAATGGCTGCCAGTGTAACAATCAACCAAAAATGGAAAATCAAAACTCACAATACATTACAAGCTATATTTATTAACATTTGCCATGTTAAATGGAGCATAAAGATCAATTTATGAAACAAGACATGCAGATTGCACATTTTACTTTGATGTGTCTGGTAGATATGTATTTTAAAGGTGTCACAGAATGAAAAACTGCAGGCACAGAGTTCAGTACATCATACCATGAGCCTCAAACACCATTATTTCCTCATTAATAAATAAATCCTCCATTGCAAGCTGTAAGTATACTTATTTTATTTACTCCTTGACTATTGAAGCAATTACTGTTTAATGTATTATCAACATGAATGATAATTTACGCTTTGTTCTTTAGACTGAATGCTAGGTGCTATACAGTGATGTTTTCCTTAGCTATAACAAACTCCAAGTTTCTAGCACGCTGTCACCTCATAGCAAGAAGGTCGCTGGTTCAAGTTCAAGCTGGAAGGGCATCTGCTGTGTAAAATATATGCTGGAATATTTAACAGTTCATTCTGATGTGGCAACTCGTGATAAATAAGGGACTAAGCCGAAGGACAATGAATGAATGAAGTTTCTAACAAACTGAATATTATGATGACCTATTGAGATTAATATTAATTTCTGTTTGTGTTTTCATATACAATAAATCTACAAAACACAACTGTACTGTATATAATTCTATATCAGACCCTTTTGTTGGATATAATTATAATTTAGCCTATATTTCAACACTTAATTCAGAATATGCTCAACCGCATTTCCACTATCAGGTCTAAGGGGTCTCTTTGCTTTCCATTCCGAGCCGATCTGGACCAGTCAACATGAATACAGTTTCATTTTCCACACTGGTGCTGCTGATAACGGAGCTCTTTGGGGAGTAATACAAATGTGTCAGTCGCTGCCTTGGTAACGCAAGAGTAATGTAAACAGCGATATGGATGATCAGATATTTCTGGTTTTGGGAGTCATTTTTATCTGATATTTAGTTTGTTAAATAACAGAAAAAAAGATATAAAGTATGTCTGCTTACTAGCCTGCTGTGGAGAAACTGATTGCCAGGTAACACATACACATATACTACAGCACAGCACAGCTAAATTGTTCTCTGAGAAACGTTTGTAATCATGCTGTGCTATGCAGGCTCACATGGAAAATAACTGGAACTTAAGTTGAAAAATTTGTCATTTGACAAGACATACACTAAATCTGTTAAAATATTTCTGTTTATTGATTGAAATAGTATTTGTATTTCCGAACATATCACTGATCCTGTGTTCACACCGGACAGCAGAACTCAGTGAATTGAGCTGTGTATAATCAAAGCTGAGCTCATTGTTAATATTCATGACCCTTCCAAATAAGGTAAAAGCAGAGATTTTCATATAGGGGCATATCCTATGGTTTCAAAACATTTCTGGAGAATTTTTGCACTTCCTACAGTAAGCCACATGCCTCATATGTAGATAACAAAGAACAATTTAACACCTTCTATCAATAAATTCTATGGCACTTCCAAGGAATCTTAGGATTGATATTGAAATATCAATTCTGTCATACATAAAAGATGTCAGTGGCTTTATTTTTTCAATAAAACACTAAAGACATGTTTTGGCACAAACAGTGGTCTTAATGTGTGATGAAAGTCAGTTCATAACAGTAATTTGAGTAAATCAATCAAACAAACAAACAAACAAACAAACAAACAAACAAACAAATAAAACATACAGTATAGACTGTAGATTTTTTAAATGCAGATTATAAATAAGCTTATAAAGTAAGTCTTATAAAGCGTCAAACGGTCAAGCACATTCATGACAGTTTGGTTTGGAAAGCAACCAGTCCAAAAATCCAAAAATCTTTAATGAAATACATGAAAATAGATCATGTCCACATTGACCCTATCAAATTGTCCAAAACCACAAAATCCAATTAAATGGTTGTAAAAAAGACTATATTTGCATTTGAGAAGCACTGTCATTTTTACATTTTACAGAAAGATCACAATCAGGAAGACTGACATTTCACAGATTCAGAACTTTCATTATTAAACATGACTGTTTGTGAACACTGTGTATTAAAGGTAATAATTAGGTGTGTGCATATTGATTATTAGATTCATCAAGGTGCAAAACTTCTTTTTGGTTAATTGAATTAATGGTTACCGACAAATATACCTTATATAAAGGTATGGAGTATCCACAGAGTTAGAAATAAATCCTTAATAAGAAAAAAGACGCACTGAAAATTGCGATAATTGTGAAAATCGTTAATATGATGATAATGACATTACTTACAGTAGGTGACTTAGATGGCACAATATTCAGTACACTGTAAAAATGTAATGACAAAAAGTATATTTTTTCTTAAGTCTTAATATATTTTAATTTTTTTAATAGGTTAATCAGGTTTCAGCTAATTTTTATTTTTTAAAATATTTTTAATCAGTTAAACTGATTAAAAATTCAATTGATCTAACTAAAAAATTAAAGGCAGCAAGATTATTTTTACAGTGTAATTTTATCAATAGTTTTTCAAAGATTGATTATTTCACTTCATAACACTTCAAGAGTCATACGTATGTTTTAACTTTTTTGCATGTGCTTTTCTTTCTTTTTTGATTCTCAAAGTGCTAATAACCCTCAAACCCCTAACATCACGAACAAATAAAAAGTTGACTCAAATTTTAAGGACACTTGCTGCACAGTTTTTTTTTTTTCAGTTAACTCAACGTTTAATCCAAGCACTGCACTTGACTCGATTTAAGTTAACTCAAAAAGCTCTGCAGCAAGTTGCCTTACAATTTAATGTTGTCAACTTTTTATAGTATATATTTGTAACTAATTGTTAACTAATGGTAACAATAAAATTGTGAAAAGAATCACAAGATGTGGGACTGAGTTACTTTACATTCAAGTTGAGTCTTAACCTTCAAGACCCATTAATAAAGTATAAATAATTCATTTTTTAAACTTTAGAAAGTGCTTTAGTCCACAAACATTTACTTGCTCAAAGGTCAACCAAGTAAGAGATAAAGTATAGTGTGGTTTCCAAGACTGAAGGTTGTGCTGTGACACTAGAAAGCCCTCACTAGCTAAATGCAGCAAACAAAAACACTAATTTTAGAAGTGGAAAATCATCTGTTATCACAGCAGGTGTGAGGGTTTTATGATGCACTGAGACCGGGTGCTATTCTCTTATCATTTTTGGCAGGCACATCTATAAACCTTGTTAGATATTGAGTGTGTAGTCAATTTAACAGCTACTGTATGCGAGGTGTGCTTCACATCAAATAGAACAGATTTAAATAATATCTTTCTGCCAGGCATATCCAAGTTTCAGTCACAATGTTAATATTTTATGCTGTCGCTTCCTTTTAGAAGCTAAATATGCACTGGTTTAAAATTAAATTAACAAATGCTGAAGATAATTTGTACACAGTTGTAAACAGAAGCACAATTCTTCCAGCAATATTTTGAGCAATAAAAGCATGCAGCTGGGAAGTTTTTCTATGAAATAAAACTCTGCTTATATCAGGGGAAAAAAAACAATTTAATGCATGTCGATGACAAAAGGTCACATCTCATTTATAGTCAGTTGCACTGTTTTGCTTGCTGAATATCTCTTACTTTGATGCTACCAATTTACAAAAAGTCAATTCATCTGTGTATGTTGCACGTCAAATGCAAGATATCAGGCATGACAGCAAAGTTTGAGTCATTTACATTAAATACTACTCTTCTCTACTCGTCAGCTATTGTATAAGACATGGGTCATCTGTCTTTTGTGTCAGACTTCCATATAAAATATCCTTGAATGAGAGACCAATAACCTAAACAGCATCTATACAATTCTTGTATAAATAATTAGTTAATAATATTATACTGGGGGACAGTTTACAGTAAATTTATACTACTACTACTACTATTAATAAAAAAAAGAGAAAATAACAACAACAACAGCAAAAGCAACAAATAAAAAAATAAAAAAATAATAAAAACTAATCAAGATAATCATAACAATAATAATAATCATAATAACAACAACAACAACAATAATAATAATAAAGTAAATAATAATAACATTAATAATAATAATAACAATAAGTAAATAACAATATTAATAATAATAATAATGACTTATCTGTATGCTATTTCATATTGTTTTTATATGATTAAATGTAATTTTAATTAAGCTAGTTTTTTATATAAATGTGTTTATTCGTTAACAAAAAGACAATTATTATAAATTATAATTATTATTATTGTTTTTTATTGTTGTTATTTAATTTTATTAAATATAATTAATATTAATTTTCCTTTTTTCCCTTCATTATATAATTTTATTCATCAAATTGTAGTGTTAAATTTTTAGACACTGATCTGCCTTGAAATTTGAAAATTTAAACTGAAAATTAAGTTAATTTTAACATTATTTCATTTTTTGTAGCTTTCCAATATAACCAATACAAGAATCTCTATTTTATTCCTCAGTATTATTCATTTTCTATCATTATATCTAACTAAATTTAAAATATAAAATGAAATACATTTTTATAAAATATTAAACAATTTATTACTCAAATTAAATACATATATTTAGCTTAAATTACAAAGTAATCTATTTAAATGCAGCATTTTTTATTATTTTTAAAATAACATACAAAATAGCAAGTAAACATTGGCATAAAAAAAATCAAGTATAAATAATATAAATAAATCAATAGCAGTATATGGGAAACAGCGTCCTCTTCTGACCAGAGGAGAAACTACAAAAAAATGTTAAACAAAATCAACCCTATTTGGTTTGTTGTTATCCACCAGGATGGATATACTGTATAACAAAACAAAACAACCGATGCCACTATATGCATACAAGACAACATGCATAAAAAAGTGATAAACAAATGCATTTCCATTACAATTTAATGTAAAATGTGAATGCATTAGCTGGTAATGGAACAAGAGCAGCTGTCAATGTCGTGCCACGTTATCAGTCCTCATGGGGCTTACTGTCAAATGCAATGTGTGGCCAAGCACTGCAGGGAGAGGAGGAGACGCTGTTGAATTGTCTGATAGCAGTAGGCATGAAGGATCACCAGTGGTGCGTCTTACAGCATCATGGTAGAATAAGCTGGTGGCTAAAGGTGTTCTAACATTATTATAAGGCTCATTATAGAGAGAGGATGTGCACACTTGGTCATTATGGACTGCAGTGTTGCCATCATCCTCTTCTGTGCCTCTTCCTCGGCGGATTTTGGAAAGCGTATACAACCTAGCTGATCAGTTAAATCAGGCATTCTTACTGGAATTGCCTCATCTGATACTGCAATGCTAAAGAAAAACAAACTGAACTCAGACTGCCACACATGGTGAAATACTGTGTCATTTCCCTTTTTTAATGACTTGCCTGTTGCTCTGTGTTAACTCTTACTAATTGCACATAGCATTAATATTTTGTAATATATTTTTAAGTGATAATATTAAATGTTCACATTGAAATCTGATTATGTTCCTATTAAATCGATTTTTATTAGTATTATTATGTTAGATTTTCTTTTCTTCTAAATTTCAGGGGACGAATCGAGCAATTTCAGTTGTGCAACACAGTTTAATTGAAAGCCATTATTTTTAATTGGCTTTTAAAAATATTAACAACGTTAAATTTACTTTGGCAATCTTCACATCATCCCATAATTATTTAATTACACATTTAATTACTGTTTTTGGTTCATGCAACCTTGTGTTTTTTAAAAATAAATTAGCCTGTTACGACACCAGCATTTACATTCTTGATTCAAATTTTTGATGTGCGACTAGAAAATTACACAAACTAAAATACATTTCTAACCTTTTTACAGACAAGTAATCTGTCACTAATAAAACAAACAAACAAAGTAAACACTTTAAAATAATGGTCCATAAGTTGATGTATTACAAACATGAACAAACAATAAATGTTTTTATTACAGTATTTATTTATTTATTTTTCTTAATGAAAATAAAGTTGTTCTTTGTTAGTTCATGTTAGCTCACAAATTAATAATGTTAACAAACACAACTCTGGATTTTAATAATGCTCATAAATGCAAATAAATGATTTTTCATATTTATATTAGTTCTCACATTAACATGAATCAGTGGACCATTATTTTAACAAACACAACACAACTGGTTAAATATTGCAATACGATTTTCAGGTAAAATAAAATAAAATAAAAATAAAATAAAATAAAATAATAAACAAGCATACAAACAAACAAACAAATAAATACATAAATATTATAATTATTATAAATAATGCGTATTGCATTAATATGCTAATTAGGTTAAAATGCAGTCAGATAAATTAAAACTGTGTTTATTTGTGTGTGTGTAAAATAAATCTTGCAGTAAAATATCATGATTAAAATATGAGTTTTCATTTCATCTAAAAATATACACACATGAAATTGTTTTATGCATGTGTACCAGAATTTAATACATTGCTTTAAAGTTTAAACTGTTCCTGTAGCTTAGGGGTTCAAACATGGTAATAGCAAAACCAACAGAAAACACCTACTGAGAAAATACATGGCTTGAAAATATATACCACTGTTGATAAAAGCATCTGAAAGTAAATAAATGTCAAGGCAATGATTCCCAGGAAATGCTGGGTGTACTGATAAACTATTTATGTCGAATGCACTGTAAAATGCTGTCAAATGAAAAAACGTAAAGGTAAACAGTACACTGTTTACTATCTGCATTGAATAAAAGCATCTATCTAGTGTAGAATTGGAACGATAAGGTGAAGACTCAATTACCTGACAATGAGTTAAACAGATGGGGTCACAGGCGAGGCAATCGATGGGCCAAACACTGAGATCAGAGACGAGGTCATCAGTGAGAAAACTGATAAAGTCATTACTGATGTCTCACGGGTCTAAATACACCAGCCACTTCTGAAGCTACTAATTGCAGAAATCGCATGCTAATCAGCAGTGCTGTCTAATTAGTTAAAGGAAATATGTGCTAAATAGATTAGAAGATTTAATGGCTGACATTTGTGACACATGACCCTTTTCATTTCTTTAATGGTAAAAATGTCAGAAAGTGTACAAATGCTAAAGGGAACCTATTATGCGAATTATATCTCTTTTATAAAGGGTTGAAACACAGTTGTGTGGAAATAGTGTGTTAATATAGGCAGCCTCTAATGATGAAAAATTCAAAATTATATTTTATATAATCGCACATGATAAAAACTGCAAACATTTGTAGATGTCATCGAATCCTTCCCATTAGTAATGTTCTTTCCCTCATTAGCATAAACAGCCTTAAGTCAGAAGCAGCCGTCCGCCATTAAAGTTTTGAATCTGACCATACCCGTCAACCCCCCCCCACACCCCGCCCCACCCCACACACACACACAACAAAAAAAGTTCAGAAAATTAACATTAATAAAGAAATACAATTATCAAATCTCATTAACCCTTTTCTTCACTGTATAACTTACACATTCTGATTAAAGAGCAACGAATTAATCTCATTTATTATGATTTTTCGTTTGATTACATTAAATAACAGAGGTGTCACTTTAAAATACGTTATAATAACGTTATAATGAAAGCATTCGAATGCTTTCCTAACTTTTTATGCTCATTTAGGACAAACTAGTTGTGTTTGGAAAAAAAAACCTAAGATCACTAAGATCGACATCTTTAGATGTTATTATTATTAATTATGTGTATATGTCTTTATTCAAACACGCACCCAAAACCCAGACTTTTGCTTATCTTCAAATCGCATGTACAGAATCTGTTTGGGAAACAGCGTCTATTTATCACTATGGAGTGCGTCAGCTGACAGTCAGGCACCGCTTTATGACTGTTTTTAGGATTGCATAGGAGTGACGGCATCTGTTATGAAAAGGAAAGGGAATCCCCCGTTTTTATATTTATTTCAAAGTGTTTCATGCCTAATTACAACAAAAGCACAGAACGGACTCACATTTAAGAGCAATGGGGGGCCCCTGGTGGTTCGGCGATATGGGTTGCGTATAGGGAGGATCGGCTCGTTAATGTTCATTGTTACCCTTCAGAGAAAAACTGAAAATACGGGAGAAATATGGGAAAATACATTTACGCAATGATAGCAGGACAAAACTGTAAAATACAGGAGAATCCCAGTAAAAACTGGAGGGTTGACAGGTATAAATCTGACACATAGGCTTTTATAGCTCCACCCTCTTTCGAACAGAGGGCTGGGAGCACAGTCTCATTAGAATTTAAAGCAACAGTCACCAAAACGGCACAACGTCTCAAATTGGGCAGTCTCCGAGAATTATAAAAACATTAGTTGTGTGGTATTTTATGCTAGAACGTCACATAACCACTCCAAAGACATCAGAGACTTATTTTACATATAGTAAAACGGGGCATAATAGGTCCCCTTTAAGTAAAACAGATCTGTCTATATTGAAATATGTAAAAATAGATGTGATAACACAATATTACTTGCATTTGTTTGCATTCATTTAAATAAACCTACAAATAGTATTTATTAAAATGTATTTCATGAAACGTTTAGTGTAGTGTAGCGTGTCTATGATTTTAAAATCTCTTTATAGGCATTTTTTGTATATAAGCTTTTTATAATGTGTAGTACTCGCTACAACATACTAAATAATACACTGTAAAAAAAATCTGGTTGCCTTAAATTTTTAAGCTGAATCAAATTAACCTTATGAGGTCATTGAACTTATATTATGTTAAACTGACTTGCATAACTTATACAATTAAGCTAGAACATGATTAACATAGTTTAATAAGCTACAATGACCTAAAAACATATGCTGATCATAGAATTTTTTACAGCGTTTAGTTAGCTGAGCCCTGTTTCATTTATGACATGTGGAGATGATGTTGCTTTCTCTGCAGCTACTAAGCTTTCATCAATTTAACATATGAGCATGCAAATTCTCAAGATAGATGCGAATACAGAAATGAGTTGCAAATAGCACAGACCACAATGGAAATGTGTGTGGGGACCCCAAAAACGATTGTTAGAGTCAGTGGTATTGTCTCAAATTCATTGGCAAAAATTGATGCCAAAATTGTTATTCATATCACTTAGTATGTAGTAGTGCTTTGGCGCTTCCAGAGCTGAAATTCAGATAATGGGTATTTTGTTTCCAATGCTTTAAGGAGTAAGGCAAATCATAACTGGCACAGCTGACCAATCAGCACAGAGCTCTTAAAAAAGAAAGAAATGTTTCCTTACAGTAAAAAACTCATCAAATGCAATCACGTGAATCGTAAAATTAATTTTAATGCAAAACGTGGTTTTGGAACATTGTCCTGTTAAACCCACGTAAACACCAACAGAGACTCCTTTTAAAGAATGTCCCCATATCTGGAGAGTGTGAATTATGTAGCCAGAGCTACATATGGCAGCATTTGATTTTTAAAATGAATGCTGCGCGATGGTATGACGCCATCGACGGCTTCTATTTCTTTTTGTGCTACGAGCTGACTGCTTACCTCCACGTGGACAGCTTTTCAGCTGTAACCAGTTTGCCCAGTAGTTCGCCACAAACTTGAGATGCACACAATGTTGTACCAAAAGAAGGTACAAACCCTTGTCACTGGGGAAGTACCTTTTTATGGAACAAAATTGTACCTCAAGACAAAGAAACAAATTTGTACCATTGCAGTTTGTAACTTTAAGGAAATTAATTGAACCATGGGAAACCAAAATGTACAGTACCTTTGGTTTTTAAAACCTGCAGATATCGCAAGTATAGAAAAAAACCCCACATACCTCCTGGAATGTATTTTGTACTGTCCAGAAACGCATGTATCAATAACAAGCCTGTAAACACGCATGGAAACACGATGACAAAATGTTTCAAAACTACTATTGTTTTTATCTGTACTCATTTAGAGAGAGACAGGGTCTCATGTACAAAACTTTGTGTTGAAATCTTCATAGAAGTTAACTTAGGAGCATTTTTATAATGATCATGGCTCATATTATAATTAGAAGTGGTTAAATTAAGCCAGTTTTTAAGTTAACATGGAGTTCTCAAACAAGAAAAGGCATATGTACAGTAGGGTGGGACTTGATTTTGTGCCTCAGGATCACTAGTTGGACTTATATTTATGACAGGGAAGAGAAGATATATAGAGCAAACATTATTAAAAAATAATATTATCCACAAATGCCATAATGGTGAAAAAACAAATATAGCATACATTGATGCTACACAATAGCAATACTCACAATACGGAGTGTTTTGAGACATGCTTGAGAAGAAAAACCAATATTCGACTGTAAAAGGGATCCACCAGGAGTCCTCAATAGCACTATTATTCTCCTCTGGCCTTTGATGGCCCTTGTTCTGTGTGCTGGATTGACAGACAATACACTAAGCTCATACAGCCTCTATTTCTAAGGGTCACAAAGCGGTGGTTAACCCTCTATCCATAAAACATGACATAATAGGCCAAACATGCTCTGTATTTCAAAACTGACATATTGATTGATATACTGTATATGAAAAAGGACAGTCTATAAAAAAGTTAATCAAGGCATACAAATAAACAGATTTCAATTTAATAAACAGTATAAGGTCTTTAGGTGATGTTGCATGTGCTCCCGTTATAAACATCCTTGATATGTGTACAGTCCTTTATTAGTTTTGTTCATTTACTGTGGAACACGGGTGGGTTTTATATCTTTGTGTTTTGAATTAAAAGGATGCTCTGTTTGTCAGACTGTACATGCTGACCTTGGATTATCACAGTGTTTCTATGGTTTTAAAATGATTTTCTGTTAATGTTTGCGTGGTGAAAATTCCAGTGAACCTTCAAGGAACACAGAGTTCACTAACACGTTTTTGAATTCACATTGAATGCCATAGCAGCTACTCTTCTTTGTTACAACATTTGTTATTATGCACCCTTTAATTGCAGTGTAAATAGTTTTTTTTTTTAATGTGTATAATATGTGTGAACATGTCATTATTGCTATGCTGTGCCTTATTTTGATCTTTTAGGTAAACATACTTGAATGCTATTTCATAGAAATACAGATGTTACTACCTCAAAACGTTTATTTTGCAGCCGTTGTTAACGCTGCTGGGTGGCGCTTCAACCATAGATTTTCAGCTTTGCCTTTCCACAATAGGACGGTACTGTATGTGTATTGTACCTTATGTGATGTAGTGTGTTCAATTAAATTATAATTCAGTTTGTTTTAGTTTTCTTAGTAATAAACATGATTTTACACTATACTGTATGTTTTAGAAAAGATACAATGGTGAGAAGTATAGTCCTAGGCTGCTGTTTGACCATCATGGCGATGTTATTACCTCAAATCTTAAACGTGCGCTGCAAGATATGAAAACCGCAGGACAGCACAGTGCAAAATAATATTAAGATTATCGAGCTGAAGTCACATAATTATTATTTATTATAGGCTAGGTTACAAATATTTGACCAACTGACACTACATGCAAAACACTCTGGTGCACTCAAAATAGATTCCCTTTTGCTATTAGTGGCGGTTATGAAATTAAATAAATGGGCATATCCGCACGGAGTGAGCTGCATATTATTTATCGTCTGTTCATTTTTCTCTGTTAATTTCTCTCACACGCATGCAGAGTGAGCGCACGCAGAAAAAAAAGTTCTGCTTGTTTAAAAGAGCACATTATATTCTCGAATGTCTAATAATAATAATATTAAGCTAATAACATATCCATAATGCCGAGATGCGTTGTGCTTTGACTGGATATTTTTGAATTTATTGAATGGGATAGCCCCTTGAGATGAATCATCTCATTTTGGAGGGAGTCCCTATCTAGTTAAACAGCAAATTTTGTTACCTGTTGAACGACATAGGCATAGACATAGACAAATATAACGCAATTGCAACGACATCCTGGTCTATTTCGATTTACAGGACAAAATGTTTTTTACACTGACTATATGCTATTCTATCCTAAACATAGCCAACATAAAATGTTAATATTGTAAGTTTCTAAAAGCACATTTTATTGTTTAAGCAATGTTTATTGGCTACATATCTGGGTCACAAATACTGCACACAGAATAACGCGGCTAATGAATATATATACAAATTTAAGCTCATTATAAATTAGCTTATATATATTTATATATTTGTTAAAACACGATTCTCCCCAGATATTCTCTTCATGCTTGCAAGACGTTTTTACTGCCGAAGAGAACAACTCGCTTTATCAATAGTAGTTTTACCCTTTGAAATGGTGGCTGAGTTATTGAAGCTAAACAGTAGTATTAAAGGGCAAATCACAGAAAAAAAAAAATCAAACCACTCTCTTAACTTTTAAAAGGTCAGTGGTTGAATTATATGCATACACACATGTGCAACCACATATAAGAGAAGAGTTGATGACAGATGTTACTCTGTTACATCTGTACTCATAGGCCTTTACATACTGTACTGTGACTGCAAGTTAACTACTGGTTGCACCTTATAATTTCACACTATAAATAATTTATTAAGCATTAGCAAATAGCCATTTCATCATTTGTTAAGCATTAACTCTACATTAATAGACATGAGTAATGATTTTATAAAGTAGAATAATTTCTAAAGTAAAATACAGCTATAAATGCTGTATCCTTGACTTATAAGCACACGTCTAATGTGCTTAATGATTGTGTTTTCATACTTTGTTACTGACTATTTTTCCCTTATTAAATTAAGCATTACAGTGTTTTCAAACCATTAGTATCTGTAGAAGTTGTTGGTTTTTAAGATCAATTAGAATGAGTGAGTATATGATTAATACACTATTCAACTGAACAATTGTTATTCAAGCATTTAGTAATAATTACTTTGTACGCTAATAAATACTTTATTAACGTAACTTCATGCAGTTTTGTGCCCTAAATAAAAGAGTACTATTTATCCCTTATAAGTGACAATTAACCTTTTGATAATGCTTAATAAATGATTTAAAAAGTGCGGTTTTTTATTTTGTTTTATAAAAGTGTTACCCAATAATTATATATTCCTCACCCATACACAACTCCTTAACTTTTCTGATTCTGACTGTAATGTAATGATGTGCACCTTTTGCAAAACTGCTTTGCAGGGTTTTTACTGGCTCAAGATGATTATACACACACACACACACACACACACACACACACACACGCACGCATGCGCACACACACACGCACAGACGCACAATGTATCATAATGACCACATTGTAAAACATGTCTACATCAAAAAATGATATAGGAACTAAATATTCAAACAGCACAAATTATTCAAACAACATTTGTTAATTTGGTCCTTTTGTTTAAAAGATATTTAGTAGGGATTCATATTGATCCAGTGATTTTTATATTAAGACAATGATCAAACACGGAGAACCAAATGTTCTCAGATACTGTTTGTTGAAATGTTTTATTATTTGTGAGCACATCTGGCCAAACCACACACGCATACACAACACACACACATACAGTACATGTCTGTCCAACTAAGAGGGGACTGTTGCCCTATACTGGCCAAAAGGGGGCCAGATTTTCTGCTCATTTTAATAAAACAAAAATCACATACAACATTTTCTTTTAAGGTCTTTTTCATAATATAACTGAAAATAAGTCTTTTAATAAAAAAAAAAAAAACACATGCCAAGTAGGGACCTGAAGCTCTGGGTCACTTCTATCTATCCAAAAGGGGACTGCAGAGACACTGAGTGTGAAACACAGACTGCTGGAACACAGATTTTTAACTCACAATCTGACACACACACACACACACGCACACGCGCACGCGCACACGCACACACACACACACTCACACACACAAATAATATCCAAAGACAGGCTTATTCCTGAAGTGAGAAATGTTCTTTCTCCATTCCCCATAAACCCACTTTCCTTTCCACTATGGTCAAAAATGTTGAATGCTGTGAAGCTCTTTGTTCAGTCCTTGGTGTGAGTCATGTCCACAGTGAGTGAAGCACAGAGAAAGTGCTCTCGCAATTGCAGAATATTAGAGCACTTTTATAGAATAGAGCAGGCAATGCTAGCCATCACATAGTGAATGGGGTCCTGCAGAGGGCCATTTTAAAAGTTCTAGCTGTCACTTAGGAACTTTGACTTCTTTAGAGCACTGAACTCTAAACCTAACACAGTGTAATTTTCACCCTTTTACACACAATTTCTTAAACAGGTAATGCTGAATTATTTTTTCTATGTGACATTAAGTATTTTTGAAGGACCTGTGTAGAGACAGATTACTAGGAGTAGAAAAAAGGTGTAGGAAGATTCCATTGAATTTGCAGTGTCCCTGAACAACAAAAAGCTCTCAAAAAGGATATATTAGTCACGGTATGGCCCTGGAGAGAGCTGCAAAACGTTTTTTTATTTTATAAATAAATCTATCAAATGATATGATTTATAATGTGTTCAAAGCAATATTTTTGCTAGCACAAACACAATGATTAGACATTTTTAAAAAATGAATGGCCAAGGTTAAAGTACAGGCTTGAACTGGTACATTTATACAGCCTAGTCATTTATATAATCTTGTTATTTACTCTAATTTCCAAAATGAACTGCTAAAATTTGTAGTGTTCCTAAACAATAAATAGCACTCAAAACAGGTACCTTTTAAACATGTGGCCCTGAGCTAAAGGTAATTAAACATTTTTGTAAATAAATCTATTTTTCAGGGACTTGAATCAATGACAACGCTCATTCTGAAAACATAGCCCTATATACATTTCTGGAGATCGCGAATTATGTAGCCAGAAGTACGTATGGCTGCATTTCATCTTTAAAACAAATGCTACGGGGCGGTATGACACTGTTCCTTTTCGCGCTTACCAGCTGATCATTTACCTCTTTATGGACAGCTTGGTCACTGTCACTAGTTTGTCCAGTTAGCTCGTCATGTACGTTGGCAGACTTGAGATGCAAAGAGGAATTGACCATGATGACAGGGTTCAAGTACAGCGAAGAATGGTTCCAAAAAGCAAGTAAGACAAAAACAGAAACAAAAAAAATAAACAAGTAAATAACAGGGTGAGAATGTGGAAAAATCTGCAAAATGGCTTTTCTTTTATTCTTGATTGCTTTTTAAAACTGTTGGTTGGATTAGGGAAATGGGTAGGCGGTTCAATTAGTGCGTTGAAAACACTATTGGTTGGGTTTAGGGAAGGAGGAGGGTGGGTGGGTCAGTCAATCGGTCAGTCAGTCATTCAGTCAGTCGACAGTGGCCTTTGGTGGATTTACATGAGAACAGCAGGTGCGAATGGCACTGGTGAGAGAAATTTGAGATCTGAAAAAACATACACAGCGGCCTCTGGTGGATTTACAAAAACAAAAACTACAAAAAAAGTAGCATTTCAGAATGAGCCTGGGTTGATCAATGAAGTTTTGTTTGTGTGTGTTTATGTTTAAGTATGTATGAGTGAACCAGGAAATTATACTGGTTTTGCTATTAATGGATATGTCCATCTTAGATATTCAGATTGTGTGATGCTGTTCCCAGCAACTAAATCTTATTTTTAAGTTAAGTGAAACACTACTATATTTCCTTTGCTTTGGACATTAAACGGTATAGCATTTGGACATGTGGAGCACAATTCACCCAAGACTCATTAGATAAAGTAAAGAGAAAAAAAAACAAAAAAACAGTAATATAGTGTGAACTACCAAGGATGTTAAGTAAGCAGCTATGTAGCTTTTAAGTTTCTCCCCAGCATGGGAACATAAATGCTTGGAAGTGTAAATGCACATATGAGCCTAACCCATCATTTAAAGCAGCTGAGATAGTCTGTGATGTGCCGCATCAAAATATTGAATCTAGAGCACAGTAGCCACTGCCTTTCAAGTGTCTTTGGTCAGCCAGGCGCACAAACTCAATTTGGAGGTAATGATTACTTTATTGACAAGCCTGTGGCTCACGCTCACTGTGCTATTGGAAACCAAGACTCTCTGCAGCTCCAGCTATGAAAGCAGAAGTTAAAGACAGAGAGAACGTGGAAAATAAATCAGCTCTCACAGAAGACGAGCAATATGGTGAATATACAGCCAAAAGCATTTGGAAGTCATTTGGTTACACAATGCTAATACTTTTCTGCAGAGACAAAATGGGGATATCCAATTTGTGAAGTTTGTGTACCAGAATATTAAATATATAATAGATAACACACCAAATGACAAATTACACATCAATAATAACATAAAAAAAACTTTAATTTTAGCACACGTGTATTGTCAGTCGCTTTTATTTAGCTTATTCCTTATTTTTGATTGGACTGTTTTGAAGCTGCAATTAATCTTTGGTTGCTAATTTTCAACAAAAGTTAACAGTTGTCTTTAAAATACGAAGAGTTTTATTTAATTAAGTGTTTAATAAGTGCTTATTTCAGGTCTGTTAAGTGGAAATTAGATCATGATCTATGTGATCTATAATTATTTTCTTTTTTTAATGAAATTTGAAAGCGTGGTAAAAATCAGAATTGCTTTTCAAAACACTGTCAGTTGGGTTAAGGGAACTGGGTGGGCGCAGGTCAATCGGTGCTTTTAAAAACACTATCGGTTGGGTTTAGGAAAGACAGTGGCCTCTGGTGGATTTTCTTGAGAAGAGCAGGGAAAATTTGAGATCTCCAAAAAAAAAAAAAAAAAAAAAAGTACACAGCGGTAGGTATGGGACAATAACCGTTTTCAAGGTATACTGCAGTTTGGAAAAGTCAAGGTTTTCATACCGCCAAAATTTTCTGCTATACCATTCCTAGGGTATGTGTAAGATTATTTATTTACATTTTTTTGTTTGTTTTTTAGGTGTAAATTGTAGAGAAATCAGTGTTTTTGAAACAAATGAAGTCAATGATTCACTTGAATTATTTAGCCTGATATGTTTACTGCCCTAAAATACTTTAAATGTTTCTCAAAACAAAATATATTGTGTTCAAAGGGGAAAAAGGTTTTGTTTTTTAGCCTGACATTTAAAAAGAATATACTTTAGAGCAATAATCACAAATACCATCATACCGTGAAACCGTGAAACTTTTATCTAAGGTTATCGTACCGTCAGAATCTTATACCAGCCCATGTCTAAACAGCGGCCTCTAGTAGATTCCCGAAAACAAGAACAGTAAATAATGTAGCTCCTGAGATGCATCTGGTGCTCTCCAAAAACGTATATAAGGGTACGTAATCATGAGCCTGAGCAGAATTTTTTTCTTCAGTTGAACAATAAAGATTTTTTTTAGCTGAAACCTGAAGCAAGACTAATCCAAGGATTGGTTTAAAAGAAAAGAAAGAAAGAAAGAAAGAAACAGTCAAAAACTTGGAGAGAAAAAATACATTATAAAACGAACATTTCTAATGTGCATGTTTTGAGTGCATTCGGTCAAGCATGATGTGAAATGGAGCACACTTTGGAAGGCCTTTTTGGCAATATGAACATTACTTCACAAGGCTTTTAGAAATCAAGTCAACGATTAGTCCTAAAAAACCAACGTACATTTGAAAAATTCCAGCTGAAATGAATTGAGGTGAATGATTTAAATAGAGCTGTCAAACAATCAGTTTAACTACCTTCGAAGGGTGAAGTACCTTTTCCCGCTCAGCAGCCGCATTATCTCAGCATGCCAAAGCAAAGCAACATGCTAATGCTAATCAGGAAAAGCAGTGGGATCGATCCTGCCACAATGAATCTTAAATGAAAGAAAGATGAGAAAAAAAACAGCTTCAGAGGGAGGTGAGAGGAGGGCAACTGATGTTGTGTTCCCTCTTGAATATTCGATACCATCTGTTTGTTGCGTTTAAGTAAGCTGTAGCTATTGTTCTGCTAGTCTAATCAGTATTGTAGGCGTCACACCAAGGTAATTGTGATTGAGAGATTCAGAGTGGGTTTGTGTCACTAGGCTGCTCAGAGCTACATGGGCCGCTCACATCTGATTTGCATAACTGTGTTTTAATCAAGTTTATAATTGTCAGCTGCTTTTGCCCCCTGAACTGTAAAATAAATGCAATCTTTTGAACAGTGATGAAAGGATATTTTGGGGAGGGGAGGGGAAATGGAGGGTAAAGTGTGTCATCGGGTGTTTATAAATTTGTCTACAATTACTACGCATTGTTTTGCACCACGGGTACCTCAGGCAGTGCACCTGTCTAAATGGAATAATAATGATGCGCATGATTGTATGATAAATGCAGCCACGGCTCCCACAAGGGCAGTAACCGGGAAAGAGAAGATGACTGACGGCAGCCGTGGTGGAGCTTTGACTGCTTTTTTTTTACTCTCTTAGTTAAGGATTAGAGCACCACCCAAAGGCTGTCACTACCTGATTAAGCTGGCAGGAAACAAAATAATCTTAAAATAGCTTGGTGAGAACACGCAATGAGTTTTAGCAGTAGAGTGTGTATCTGTTATTTTCCCTCCAGTGCTTGGTTGTAGCATAAACTATTCTGCCATTATGTGTGTGTGTGTGTTTGTGTTTATTTAGAGAGAAAAATATGGCTCATAGAAAATCTCTAGCCATTCACATTATCTCATTTCATCAGCAAGCTTCATGGGACTCAGGAAAGAAATTCAATTTGTGTAAATGCAATATCTCTCATAAGTTAGGAAGGGGGGGATTTATATATATATATATATATATATATATATATATATATATATATATATATATATATATAACAGTTGTAATATAATTGTAAAAAATTAAAAAAATGTTATGTTAAAATTGAATTTATTTCTGGGATTGCAAAGCTTACTTCCATTTTTTATGTCACATGATTCTACAGAAAACATTAGAAAATGCTGATTTGATGCTTAAATGTTTATATTTTTATTATTATAATTAGTAAAACATTGATAATGTGCTGGAAAATTATATTTATTCAGTTAGCTATTTTAAAATATTCATTTTTATACATATTCGTCAATTTATTTATAATTGAACAATTCTCAGTATTAACAAATCAATAAATATGACTTTTAGCTCAAACTCCTAACTAGTTGTTTAATAATAGTTATTAATGGTGTCGTTTGGTTTAGGTTTAGTCATTGGGTAGTAACAGGGATGTAGTAAAGGATCATTAACACCTCATTCTGAAAACATAGCCCTTTATACATTTCTGGAGATCACGAATTATGTAGCCAGAGGTACGTATGGCTGCATTTTGTCTTTAAAACAATCACTACAGGGTGGTATGATGCCATTTCTTATGCCATTCCGATCGCCATGTATGTTTGTGGACTTGATTTGCAGAGAGGATTTGACCGTGGCGATGGGGTTCGAGTTCCAGAAAGCTAAGAAATAAAATAAACAAGTACAGATGGGGTGAGAGTGTGGTAAAAATCTCAAAACGTGGTAAAAATCAAAGGGGTCTTCTTTTTCTGGATTGTTGGATTGGGTTTAAGAATGTGTGCTAGTCAGTCTGTGCTTTTGAAAACACTATTGGTTGGTTTTAGAAAAGGAGGAGGGTGGGTCAGTGAATCACTCAGTCAGTCTGTTGACAGTGGCCTCTAGTGGATTACACGAGAACAGCAGGTTTAAAGGCACTCGTGAGACAAACTTGAGATCTCAAAAAACATACACAGCGGCCTCTGGTGGATACACAAAAACAAAAACTGCAAAAAACGTAGCTCCTGGGATGTATTTGGCGCTCTCCAGAAATGTGTATAGTGGTAAGTTTTTGGAATGAGCCTTGGTTGAAGATCATGCAGAATATGTACAGGCAGTATCTTAATAATAGGCATTATAGGCCAGTAGTTAGTAGTGAATTCCAAAGCATTAGCAATTTTTAATATAATTTATTTTATTTTATAAAACCATGACGTTTTTTTCAGGATTATTACTCTCACTTTTGACTAATTT
The DNA here is from genome assembly GCA_903798035.1 of Danio albolineatus. Lineage (NCBI taxonomy): Eukaryota > Metazoa > Chordata > Actinopteri > Cypriniformes > Danionidae > Danio > Danio albolineatus. The sequence goes on along the minus strand of CAIGQQ010026964.1, from coordinate 11,598,665 downwards.
AAAGTGTCCTTGCTGAATACAAATAGGTAATATTACAAAAAACAAAAACAAAATAGTAAAAACACAAAAGGATTTTTCATTAGCACATTCAACAAGTTCTTTTTTTTTCAATTAAACAGTTGATCCAGTTCATAAAACCAGTCTAAATGATCTGTCAGGAAATTAACAACTTAAATGAGAGTAAAATATGTTTTTTTTCTCACACACAACTGTTAACAAAAGTTAATAAAAGTTGCATACTTTTGTGTCCTTTTTGAAGCTTGAAAATTCCAGACCTAATCCACTGAAAATGCTTGAAAAGTGCAAGATTTCAGTGTGAGAATCAAAATCCATCTGTATTCCAAAAGCCAAAAGAAACTCAAATAGCTTTGGAACAAGATAGCGAGTAAATAATGAAAGAATTTTAATTTTTGATTAAAGTCCATTTAACAGAACTCTTCAGAGAAACACTTGGCAAAACAGTCAGATCCCACAAACGTTATTGTGTTTGTGTAGATGCGGATGATAAATTCAAAGTCCATTTCCTGAAGAATTCTCTGAGCATGCTCTCTGTGATAGAATAAAAAACCCCACAGCTTAAGCCCTGACCTTGCGATAACACAGACAATATATCTCCTTCCTCCTGTGTCCCTCTCCATTCATCTATGTCTCCCATCGTTTGTCATTAGCTCTCTGCCTTTTTATATCATTCTAGGTCTCTTTCTCACTCTGTTTTTCTATCTTTCATGCTGTGTGCATGCTGTTTCTCCTCTCTTTCCCACGTGAACTCAAAGCCAAGGCCTCGGTCAGACCTCTGTGCACAGCTATCTCTCTCTCTGACTGAACACATCACACGCTCCACAACCTCTCTAAGCTACTTTTTCATTCTGGAGCTCTGCTACAATTTAACTCATGTACGCTATTACAAAGACCTAAGGACATGCAATTTTTATAATCATTGTGGGACATTGTTTGCAGTGAACCCTACCATATTTTGCCAGTGGGGTCAAAACTCTTTTAAGCGGAACAGACTACAGTGAACTTCTGAACAGAATGTTTGAGCTGAATTTTAATCAGTATCATCCCATTGAAGGGCAAAGAGCAGTAGACTCTTCACTATCCTAAGCTGTTTTTTTGCAGATTTTACAATATCAGTCTTGGTAGAGTTTGAGTAGTAGCTACGGCAAGACTGTATCATATACATTTCGAGTCAGATTATGCGATATACAGCTTTGCAGAGACCTCAGGCACGATTGATAGGGTTGAATGTGAATTTTACATCATCATTTGCATCGCTCTGTGACACGTAACGCTGAAATAGTACAGCAGAAACCCAAGCATGCCCTTTGTCTGAGGCTAGTATTCATCACAAAGCAATTAAACGTCACTGTCGATTTTGCCCAACAATGAAATCTTTCACAATTCCATTATTTCTCGGCATGAAAAACAGTCAAATACAGGCAGAGGCACTAGGGAAATCTTGTGGAAGAACTTCCAGTGTAATGTCAGAAAAAGCTAAAGAATTAGATGTAAACATCAAACAATTTATAGCTAAAATTTCTCAACTAATGTTTTATAATGTCTGTGTTTCATGTTTTTACATAAATCTCAGGTTTCAAATGAAAACTACAAAATACAAACATGTAAACTGTTGTAATGGTTATGTAAGTAGTTTGATAGTTTTTTTAAGTGTGTGTTACTGGATCATCATCTTGCTCGCTCATCATCACGCTCCATGTAATCTCATGAAGTCATGCTAAAATGAAATAGCAAAACACATGGCTTATTAGTTAACCAAAAAACACAACATCAAAGCAGCAGTACAGAACATTTGCACCTCTATCAATCTCTTCAGCTCCTGGAGTTTCCCCACCTCTCAAAAGAACTGCTGATATTTACTCTTGTTTTAGCACAGGGTATATCCAATAGGTGATCAGGGATGATGTCATTTACATTTTTACCAATTATAGGCAGATATAAACAGGAAATTTAAATATTGAGCAACTGTACAAGCAACACACTACATATTGACTTCTGTATATGGATGAGTCACAGAAGTTGTGTTAAGAAAATTTTAATTAATTAGTACAAACTTTACTTTTTCTTACAAGTTTAACATCTATGTGCTTAAAGCACTGCCAATGGTGGATGAGGATGATTGGGAGGTTATGATCGACAGGGGCCAATAGAAGGAATTTGGCCAGGACACCAGAGTTCCTTCTCTACTCTGTACAAGAAGTGCCATTGGATTTTTTAATCAGGACCTTGGTTTAACGTCTCATCCGAAAGACGGCGCTCACTGACAGTATAGTGTCCCCTTCACTATACTGGGGCATTAGGACTCACACAGACAACAAGTTTAGCGCCCCCTGCTGGCCATATTAAAACCACTTCTAACAGTAACCTAGTTTTCCCATGTGGTCTCCTATCCAGGTATTGACAAGGCTCAGCCTTGCTTAGCTTCAGTGAGTAACCGGTCTTGGGCTGCAGGGTGATATGGCTGTGGCATCAAATAGGATCCTCAAAATAAAGTTTTAGCATATTAAACAGAAAGTCTAGTTTATTGTTAGTGGATTAGTTACATTAGAATCAGTAGAATATCTAGGTGTAAAATCCTATATGATTAATATTTACAATTTTTAGTGATTTTTAATTTTTTTTAATATTCACTTATCCTGATACATTACATAGGGACAAGTGAAAAAAACGAAATAAGCTTTGATTTTTCCTAACTTTCAAAGAACAAAGGCAGTGAAACAATTACTCAAGCAGTATTCAAAGCATTGCAGAACTGTCTAATGCCTCCAGGCACCAGATATAGAGAAGCAGTCAATGGAACAAAAAACAGGCAGACCAATGACATTTCAGAGCATGACGAGGCACAGAATGTGCCAAAAGCACAAATAGCAGATGTCGCATCACTGATTATTTCATGTGGCCAAGAAATACGCAATAAAGCCATGCACATGAAAGCACAATCTGGCAACACAGGATATGAGACATCCCTCCCAATGCAGAACTGACACACACGATGATGAGGCCCATCTCTTTTCATTTGGATTTTGTTTTTAGCTTCATAAATTACATTAGGCACTGCATCTCTCAGTACAGTGTGCTGCATTTATTAATGACTCAAGCCAAGAACAGGGACGCTGTCTTCTGATTCGCTGTCTCCTTGAGGCACAACGCCCAAAGTGCAGGCAAAGCAAATTAATTGGATGAGCAGAAATGCAGACAGTGGAAAATTGGAGCTCTCGAACTCGTAATGCATTCATCATTTCTTTTTCTTGTTTTCGTGCCATTGCTTGGACGCTCACTGTTTCTTAAATGTGCGCTCACTGCAGTGTGCCCACAATTGCATTTCAATTTGTCTTCATTTGGACACTGTTGCTTTTACATTCAAGGTTGCTTTTAAACTATTGATGACAAAAACAACGCACATATTTAAAATAAAGAACATTTAGTCATTATGTAGCTGACAAATCTGATAAATAAAGAATAAATATCAGTAACAATAAGGTAACTTATTGTTATTGACTGGTTGTTAACTTTAATGCATTTATTTTCATTGAGTAACTTTGAGCAATAGTGTTTTATTGTATTATCATTCATTGTTAGTTGTAAAAAAACAAAAACAATTATGTACCTATGGTATTTGAAGGCTATAAGCACCAGACAATTCCTCTGATATGCTGTAATAAGTCTTCTACTACTCTGGAAGATCCTCAGGTTCTTGTACCAGCTGTGTATGATTGTATGCTGCAATGACAGCAAACCTGAGGCCAACTAGAGCAAATTACTGGCTTTCCAATAAAGTGAATCAGCTCACCTCTAGCTTTTAAGTTGGTCGCCTTCAAAAATTGCCACAGGAGTGGGTCACATTAATGCTTGCCTAAGTAAAATGACAGATAAATATGTTTGTAGAAGAATTCATGGGCTGAGGCTAAACTAAATTGGATACTTTTTTGGCTTTCCGTCCAAACTAGCACTTTTGGCATTATACATATATTGCATAAAATGCATGCACTGATATGCATTCTAGATGATAAATGGGTCAAATGTGATCTGGGTGCACCATTAAATGGTAGGTTATTTTACTAATGAAATGGTTGTGATTATTTTTATTATGTTTTGTTTCTAAGTCTTATCTTTCAAAAATGCTAGGCTGGACAGACACTATTAAGAAATGGTGTCATAAAGCAAACGATCATTTCAAATTTGATTTAAGCAGCCACTGAAACACAACAAATCTAATGTCCTGTTTTTTTTTGTTCACATCTGGATAAAGTCTGGATATGCAGACACCCACACTGAAAATGGTTCTTTATAAAACTCTTCACTATAAGGTTCCTTGTAGAACATAAATTGGTTCCTTTGTAGGGTTGAGTATCATTTGGGGTTATTTCGATACCAGCGCTAAATCGATACATCTAAAACGATACGGGTGTTAAGGCAGTGCCTGAACTGATACTTTTGAGCCACAAAATTATGGTGGTAAAACTTTTTTTAATTAAAAAAAATAGAAATATATATATATATATATATTGTGTGAAACACTGAATATGTTTACATGGACACCAATACTCCAATATGATTAAGACAATACTCTGATGAAGAGTCTACCATGTAAACAGTGATTTTTGATGACCTTAAGCTGACTAAAGTCATAATTGAACTAAACAGAAATCGAATTAAGACATGTAAAGTCTGCATAATTTAGTGGCATTATTAAAGGGCAGTACAGGCATGTAAACATCTTACTATAACCATCATGTGAGACTTTTCGCCGAAACTGGAGACAGGATATTCCATACACATGGCTGTTTGACACTATTCTCTGGATTTATGGTGTGTGACAACACACAACACTATCTGTGTCACCCCTTGATGCTTCTTACATCGTTGTTGCAGCACCAGTGGCACCGAAATTAGGCACAGAAATACATATGGTGATTTGGTCCGGTGCATACTGGTTACATAGGTACTAGTGCCATATTGGCTCTGGGTTTCAGTACCCAACTCTATTCCAACATGGCATCACAGAAAAAATACTACTTTAGAATGTTTTTATTTTTAATGTCATTGCTTGTACCCATTGCATTTTTGTTTGTGTGCGTGTGTGTGGAAGAAATTAGATTTGAATTTATTTATTTATTATTTAAAGTACAAATGCTAAATGAAAGGCCATACAAGATAGCAAACAATTGCAACTGACACCTTGTCAGTTTTTGTCAGATCAGTATGTTACCCTTTTTGCATCTCATCGTTATTTGCTGCTTGTTTTCGCTGATTGGACATGTTCAGACAGCTTTTATTGGGTTATGTCTGAGAAGCGATGTACTATAATCTGATGATTGTGTACATTAGTAGGCATCTGTCTGTGATGCACAAATTACTTTAGACATGTTTTTCTTTCCCCTTGTTTAAAAATTGTCTTTATTATCCTCATGGATATTAATGAGGAACTTTGGCAACTGGAATTTGTTTACCAAAGTACATCGGTATATGATGAGTCATTTACATCATTTAACAGACTTAAGGTGATGAGTAATCAAGTGTTAGTAACTTGTTATGTCAACCAATCTGTCAGCAGAAGACTAATGATGCTTTCCAGAAGCATTGCTTAGGTCATAGTATTTATTCTCGTCAAGCATGGCTGAGAAAACATATTACTATTAACAAGGGTCATTCTAAAAATGAGAGCAGCAGTAACAGTTCATAATACGCTACTTCAATACAATCCCATTGTTAGAGATGAATCAACAGGCACTGCAGTCTAACAAGCTAAGCTGGATTTGACTGATGAGAACACAACTGTGCAAATACAGAAATGCAAAATCATAACCCAGATTCAAATAAAGAGAATCTGTTGAATGAAATCAATAAAAGGGAAGCGATATGATCATTATGGTGGGTAAATAAAGGGGACGTGAGTGCACCGTAATGGTTGGGTGTCTGAATAGCCAAGGAGAGACAGATTGTGCCTCTATATGAATTGTTGTCAGGATAATTACAAACTTCCTTTTGCCCACTGAGGCTTAGCGCAAGTCCTCCTGACGTGCATTTCTCTCTTTCTGTGCCTCTCTGACAAAGTGCGCTCTCATCTCTAATTCTGACCGCCTCCTTATTCATCAGCAGCATCAATTTATTATCAGATGAACAAAAACAGTCATCACATTATCTGTAGGGACGATCATTCAACTGAAAGTTGAAATATTAATGTAATCAATGGCAATTCATTGAGGGATGACAATACAATCAGAAGCATTCTGAGGAGAGAACAAAAATGATTGTATTTACGCATCTTTGTTCTTACGGCAAATCACACAGCAGAGAGGAAAATACCCCTTGATGCCGCTTTCCTTGATTCATCAACACGCACGCACACAAACAGACATGGTAAGTGAAATTACACACTTTGACAATGATGGCAAGATAACAACTGAAATTTCTTGTTGCTTGAAAACGGCTCATCATCATATTAATGGCTGAGCAGATAAAATATGTCATATCTTCTGCCGAAGCCCAAATTCCCACCACTGAGTATTCAAACAGAGAGAGAAAAGAAAGAAATCTCAGTTTTTCCATTACATGTTTTTTTTCTGATTCTTTTCAGATTTGCTATTCAATCCTCTCCCCTCCTGACATGCTGTAATATATCCAAGGCAACTGCTGAATATAAATCAAGAATTTCTTCTACGGAATATGATAATCTGTAAATTAGTAATAATTGGAACTGAGAAATTGTGGACTGCGAAATGACCTGCTTAAAACATATCTGCACGAAGAGAGAGAAGCACATTGACTTTACCTTAACCCCACATGCACGCACACATACACACACCAACACAGAGCCCATCTGTAGCAGGGCATTAAAAAATAGAAAATATAGTGAACATCTGACAGAATATTACACTTAGTTATTTTCAGCATGCCTTAAAATGAAGGAGACTGCATCTCACCCACTCTTGACTTTATAGCAGATACTTGGCATCACTGTAATACAGTATCATACATTTTGATGGACATGGTACCTTTTTGCAAGGGAGAGATTTCCGTGGGCAAAATTGTAAGAATTCTAACCAGAACAGGCAGTCCTCTCGCTCTCTCTCTCTCATACACACACACATTTTCTTTCTATGCTTTGGTAACAGAAATCTGCAGTTGCAGTGCAAATAGCCCATTATCAGAAAACTGTGGCATTTATGTTTCAAATCTTCAGGACTTTTTTTACCATTTCATGCGAAAAGGTTACTGGGAAACTTTTTTTTCCCCATCTGAGGTTTAAAGTACCAGAACCAGCAATGTTGTATTCTGTGAGAAAAAGGTAAAAAAATAAAAAATAAAAAAGTACTTTTGGCTGCATGGTGGTTCAGTGGTTAGTACAGTCACTTCACAGCAAGAAGGCCACTGGTTCGAGTCCTGGCTGGGCTAATTGGTATTTATGTGAGGAGTTTGCATGTTCTTCCCATGTTTGCGTGGGTTTCCTCCGGTTGCTCCAGTTTCCCCCACAATCCAAAAACCCGCACTAGGTGAATTGAATTAACTAAATTGGCTGTAGTTTTTTCAATTAAATTAAATTCATGTTTATTTCTATAGCACTTTTACAATGTAGATTGCGTGAAAGCAGCTTAACATAGAAGTTCTAGTAAATTGAATATGTGTCAGTCCAGTTTTCAGAGTTGAGGTTCAGCTTAGTTCAGTTCAGTGTGATTTAAATTTCACTGCAAGTCCAAACACTGAAGATAAAATTCATCGATGCACAGCTCCACAAGTCCCAACAAAGCAAGCCAGTAGTGTATGCGTGTGTATTTGAATGTGAGAGTGTATGGGTGTTTCCCAGTACTGGGTTGTGGCTGTAAAGGCATCCACTGTAAAATATGTGCGGAATGGTTGGTGGCTCATTTCGCTGTGGTGACTCTTGATAAATAAGTGACAGATTTGAAGGAAAATGAATGAATGAATGACTGAAAATGTACTTTTAGGGGTACAACTTCTTTTCTCTCATGCAGAAGCTTAAAGGCACAAGGACATCCATATCTTCCCTGAATAGGTGCATATTGGCACCTAACAGGATTAAATTTGTCTATTAAGGCACTATGAACCACTAGTAGTAAAAATCAATGTGTCAATATGTTTTTACTTACTATGTTTTTCCATACTACCATAGTAGTAGTACCCCTGAAGATACAATTCTTGCACATTTTTCTGAGTATACATTTGGGGACAGCCACAATACATGTTATACATGTAAAATATTTGAATGTCTCAAAACATATTTTACTCTGTGCAAAACATATTTTACAATTGTGTAACAATCAAAATGTTGTCTGAATATTACAGTCCTGAAAGCAGTGCAAAAATAGCAAACATTAGCTATACCCATCACTGCACACAACCTGAAGAACTTTTATCCCTTACACTTTGTATATACACTCACTCATGTTATTAGATACACCAATTAAATGCATGCACGTTAATGCAAATGTCAGTCACATGACAGCAATTTAATGCATACTGTACAAGCATGCGTTACGTTGTTAGACAATCTGTGGAAATTCCAACTGAGCATCTGAATTTGTTAAAGAGCCCCTATTATGGGTTTTTAAAAATGAGCTTGTATGCAGTGTGTCACACAGCTCTAAGTGAAGTGAAATGTCCAGCTAAGGCTTAAATCTGAAAGTGCACAGTGTTTAAAACTATTGATTCATCTATAAAAGAGTCGACTCATAGTTCCTCAAACGAGTCGCCGTGCTTACGAGTCTTTAGCCGTTTCGGCATGCCGTGAACACGAAACATAAAGCCCCGGTTTTAAATTTGATTGTGCAGGTAAAACCTTTTGGACAGGGTTTGGGCTGAAATCAGTGAGCTACATCTGGCAACACAGTGAAGAGCACTGTGCTTAGCTGGATATTGGAAGTGTGCAGAGAACCCAGAGATGAGACTTTGAAGAGTTAGTCGTTTCTGCAGAAATATCTCAGCATTAAACCCAGCCATGTGCTTTTCCCCCTCCGAGGAGTGCTTACAACGGAGGATTAGGAGCACCAGGACATTTCCCTGGCCTGCTTTCCAGCAAGTGTGAGTAAGTGCGATTAAAACGGTCGCCTCATTGTTTTCTCTAGCTTGTAAATGATGCATTTAACTGTGTTTTGTAACTTGTAACCGCTTGTAGTGTCTCTGGTTAACTTGTATTCTCATATCGCGTCTAAAAGCACAGTGTAAACGTGACGCGTGCCGCTGTGTTTACGGATTAAAATGCGTTTGAGCGTGTTCCTCTGCTGTTTGTCGTTGCTATGGCCACCATGAGCTCTGCTACACACGTGCGGCGGTGCTGTTTTATAATGGTTCAGCTTTTGCCGCTGTGTGCATTAATACTGAATGTATGTCGCTGTTTTTACTTCTGGTTAAGAATTAGAATGATATGCTGGGAGATCGGGGGTTAGTTTCGGGGGTGAGGTGTCTGAAATACGGGCGACTCCCGATAAAAACGAGTGTTAGCAGATTAGCTCACGCACACGCTGTGACCACTTCAATGTTGATAAGCCGTGGTGGGCATTCTCTCACGCTGAGCGCTGTCGACCAATTGCAACAGACTGGGTCATCGGTCCAATCAGCGCAGTTTAGCATCGCGCGAAGGAGGGGGTTTTGGAACAAATGAATCCCTAAACGATTCATATAGGAGTCGCTGGAATAATGAGGTAAAAATAAATGCATATTATAAGACAATCAGATCAGATCAGTCAGATCAGTCTGCTGTTGGAGACCCCCAAAACCAAAATATGACCCTTTTCAATGTATAATATGGGCTCTTAAAAAATGTCATATACTGTAAGTTGCTTTGAACCTGGCATATTTGTTTGAGTTTTTCACAATCCACCATCTCTAAGGTTTATATAAAATGGTAAAAAAAAAAAAAAAAAAATATATATATATATATATATATATATATATATATATATATATATATATATATATATATATATATCCAATGAGCAGCAATTCTGAGGACAAAACATACCTTGATGATGCCAAAGAAGAAAAAGGACACTTCTAAAGGCAAAACGACCAAGAGAGTTTAGCATTCTGCAACTTAAGAAAACACGTGCAAATAGAAAAAAAAACACTAGCATCCTAAACAACCTTATCGGTTTGACAGCACAGTTGCAAATCATAACAACACAAACACAAACAGAAAATGCACTGCAAATCCTCATCACGCACGTACATTTTGATCTAAAAAAAAGAAACAACAACAAAAATACAAGTTGATTGAAATTAGCATGTTGTATTTGTATTATGTTGTCATTTTCATCATTAGCCTAAAGTGCCTGAAAAAATTCTTACGCACAATTTATATTGTCCATGTTTTAACAATTAATGAAGCATTGCAAATTTATTTTCATAAAATGTATATCATATTTAGTATTTATTTTAGCTACCTTATTTAATAATGTTTCACAGTTAATTGTCTGATTATTTAGGCTAATAATATGCAAAAGACAAAGGATTTGTGTAATCAGGGTGTTAAAAAAACAACAACTCAGCTGCAGGTCACCTAAAACTTCACTGAGTCATTGGACTATAAACTTATCCCTGTCTGGTCTGTCAATTTTTTAAGTTCATCCCCTTTAACATTTCTGTTGTAGTCTGCTATTCGCATGTGTTGTGAGGATTTTCTGCATGTTTCTTAATGTGCATGTGAGGATTTGCAGCACATTTTATATTCATGTTTGAAAATTCACAGCACGTGATGTTTTCTTAATTTGCTGGTGTGTTTTCTATGTGCATGTGTTTTCTTAAGCTCTCTCAGCCACCATACCCATCTTTCCCCTGTGACCCTAAATATGATAAAGCAGGTGTATAAGAGCACTGACGGGATGCATTATATTTTCATATGCTTATGCAAATACTAGTGCAACACATATCTCAAGCTCACTTAGGGACATCTAAACAAATGTTTGAATATTAAAGCTTTATGAGCAATATAATGCACTACTTTACTCAACACACAATACAGCAGAGACACATTATCAACCATCAACACTGTATGAAATTGGTTGGCAACATATAATTTAATATCAAATCATTCAAAGTAATATTGTGCTCATGTAATTTTAAAATGATCAAATATGAGCTTCCATCTAAGTGAAACTGAAACAGAGAACTAATCCAAGTAAAACTGCAATCTTATATTCATTCTGATAAATTCAGTTTATGCTCTTTTTTTTTTTTGGACTGCACCGTTTCGCAATAACAGAATGTGGCTTCAGTACCCGAGGCAACGTATTTTTTGAAAGAGACTGATTAAATGTCAGCAATTTGAGTTTGTCATTTAACTGCATTGCTTTGTCTGTTTTGTCCCAGTTAATCATGTTTTCCATCCCAGAATGCACCACTAGCCTGCTTTAATAGATATGCTTATGCGTTACTGATAAAAAGAATGGAAAAGGAAGAGGACAATATTAAAATGAAAATGGCCTTCTGCTATTAAGGGTACAGCAGGGCCATATCCAAACGTCAATGTGACGTTTTAATCTGTTATTATTATTTTAATTTTTCATGTCCCATCCCACAATGACTATAGATCTTTTTCTTCTCTTCTGCATGGAGGCCACCATAACGGATGCTTCAAACATCCATTTAACAATTGCAGTGTTTCTTAACAGGATGGAAATTATGGAAAATGTGGACATTAAAAGCAAGGAAAAGATTAGAACTTTTTCAGAGCTGTCCAAATACCTACGTTATGCCAAACTAAATGCATCAAAGTGGCAGAAGTTTGGAGCATTCTCCCAATGTCATTCTTTGAAAAAATCTACAGCAGTGAGCCACTGGAAGTTTAGACGTGCTTTTTTGTTTTACAATAACATCCAAGAGGATACTAAAAGAAGTAAAGATATATTTAAAGCACATTTTTCCCACAAAAACCGATTCACTGCTAACGTTCAAAAAGCAAATGGAAGCTCATTTCATCCACAAGCACTTCATTACATCCTGGAAAAAATCTTGCATTCTACACTTGGTGTTATTTTTCTAAACTATTCCTGTGGTCCTTTGATATAAGTAGCACTTCTTGTGTGTATTGCCTCTTTATGATGAGTCGAGTAATGCCTTCCTCGTTTGTAAGTAGCTTTGGACAAAAGCATCTGCTAAATTGCTAAATGTAAATAAGTGTATGTGAAAAGGACTTTGATTTAGTCTTAAAATGTGGCTTAGAGCCAGCACAGTGGATTAAGACTTAAAACTGAAGCTTGATTTCAGTCACACACTTCTCTTAATTAGAGCAGCGTGTCACTGAACTGAAGCAGCTCTTTGCATACAAGCAAAAAAAAAAAACTCAATTAAAATTTTATAAACAAACTGTGACATTCTAATTTGAGTTACAAAGATTGTTCTCGTGATTTGGATTGTTCTGCATCACACATTGACTCAATGAAAGTGTGCTGAATGTTATCACACTGCATTCTAGAGTCAATATGTTTTCTCCTTAATTAGTCATGTTTTAGAATCTGATTACAGTAATTTAATTAATTGTGAGTGTGTCAAAATACACGCACTAGGAGTGTTTTATTAGGGAACTCTTTCAGTCTACGATGTTTTGTCATCTGTGATTACAGCTGTTGTGAAAAAGATATTGTGTGGTAGTTTTACAGGTGCTATTCGCCGGCTCTTTACTCTAGTAATCTGCATCACATTGATCTGCCTTGAGCACAGGTAAATCTTGGGTTATTTGGTGGGGTTTCTTTGGGAGTATTCATAAAACATGAATTGTACATGCGTGTAGGCATGTGAAGGGTGTCTTTGACTTCTTTATTTCTCTGACCTTTAATAGTACTACAACAACAACAACAACACCCTAAAGCAGACCACTGCTTGAAAACTGTGAGACAGAATGACCAAAAGATATATCTGAGTGCAGTTGAACTGCAAAATCAACTTAAACTGGAAAATGACTGATGCTGGGTTCAGACCATACCATCTGTATCTATTACTACAGTCACTGTGTCAGATTTTGACTCCTAATGTCTTGTCGGTGTCAAGACACGTCAGCTTACTCATAACTAGGCCCACACGAAATCTGCGCGTGCAGAATTCTGCAGATTTCCGCAGATTTTTAGCCCATCATTGATTCTGTTTATTTACTGGTGTAAATGTGTGTAAATTTATATTTATTCAGTTTTTATTAATTTCAGTAATAATATTGACTAATATAAAAATTCATTTGATTTATTTACAACACAGTTTTCAAAGTGCTATTTTCTGTCTTTTAGTAGAGATTTTATATGAAAGACTTGCTTTGTTTACCAAATAAAGTGGATCTAATTGGATTTGCATTGTAAACATTAAATAAAAGTTAAAAAGGTATTACTTTTTATTTCATATATCAATTATTTTGTTATGAAACTCCTAAAATCATTCCACATAAATCAGCAGATTTTTAACAAAATACTCCGCAGAAATAGCAAAAAATGCCCGCAGATTCCGCCTGGCTCTATTCATAACTACATATCAAAAAGGCAAAATTAGAGACTTCTGGAAACAACAATGTAAATAAATGTCTTTCTTGTTGTCATAAAAGCCTAAATATAGGTCTTTATAGCTCTAAAAACCTTTCCTTTCTATCCTTTCTATTTATCTAGCAGCACCGACAGCATACTTCATTTAGCCATGTTTGAATGCTGTATGTGGAAGAGTGTGAGTATTAGTTCCTATTGGTGTAGATGTTCTAAAATTACATATACTAATCTTTCTGTTGGCGTGTTAGTGTGTGCCACTGGCTGTTGTCCACTGTGGAAAAGTAGATTAAAAGTATCATTTTTGAGTGTTGATGCACATTGCTGTTAACATATCACCTGGCCATCTACATAAAAGGGGATCATACGAAAATGGGGAAGAAAAAAACTGATGTCATGTAGTCTGATGTTAGTATTTGATATTTGGTTGTAGATCATGCGACTTGAATGGTGTTATTACTGAAGCAAAAGTTTTCATAATTATTATAAGAATTTATTAGAGAGATAGAAACAGTGCAGAATCTGAAACTCTCAAACAACAGCTGTACATCGAACTATTCATGTTTGCTAATTAAAAGTTTTCAAACATCTTATAAAACTGCACATCACAAATGAATTGCTTTGATTAGTAATTAAGAGATTATTTAGAATGTCATATAATAATATCATATAATATTATTCTGTCATGACAATTCAAAAGATTAGTATGGTAATAAATATGATGTGTTCGGTGTTGGCAGCATACTGTTAATCAGTTACGCTGCTGCTTTGAGTACTGTGGCAGAACAAGTACCAAGAATTGCTACTGCTAGCACTCTATATTCACAGACATGCAGTATATGTAGTATAACAGCAGTCCTTAGTCAAACAGGGTGCTGCTGCAAACATAATATACATGCAACTCCCAAAAAAGATCTAAACACAGGTGGAGCTGCGGTGGATTTAGTGTCAATTTGTTGGTTTATGTGGTTTAAGGTCAAAATGTCCCTGTTTCATAAATTCTGGCAGTCACCATTAAGAAGGGAGGTGTGTAAAGGAAGCATCCCGACAATATGGGCTTGTTAAGAGCTGTACGTTCTGTGTTCAAACCTAAATGGCTAAAGGCAGGGCTCAACAATAAGGACAGCATGAGAGATGCTCGGGACAGTAGACAGGATTGTTACTTGCCCGATTGGGCCAGTGCTGCCTTGTTACTAAAGTTTGATTTCCCTGTGGCTATTTGTCAATTGCATGCAAATACAATCTTAGAATCGAGAAACAGTTTGTGCTTTTAAGCCTTTAAATGCTACCTTTTCTGTAATGTCGTAATCACCATATTGCTTTTCGGTTCCTCTTATCTGATTAGATGGTTTGAGCATGTTATTTTTTCCATAACCTTCTAACAACCAGTACAGCGAAGAGACGACAACATCAAATTACGAGGCTAAAAGAAAATGTCTGTTGTGGGTACAACACAACGTAAAAAATGAAGTGATGTTTTGCACAGTTTACCATCACTTCCATGCTGCTGTTTTTGTTTGCTTAACACTTTAAACTTTTCTCATTATATATTTATTAAAATGTTTTAATATTTAATATTTAATTCTAGATTCACAGACATCATTTTTGACGCATAAGTTAAAATATGTGGCTAACCTATTAACTTCTTCTTTTAGTGGGGCAAGTGAAAATTTTGGAGGGGCAAGTTAAAATCTGAACCACTTGCCCGATTGGACCACTAGAAAAAATCGTTAGCGTTGAACCCTGTAAAGGACAATTCTGCTAGTTCTCTCACATCACAGACACTTACGGGCATGGTCATAGGACATGAGGGATCTTGCTGTACTGATCTTGGAGGTTTTGAGCCATAGACGCTAAAAATTAATACACATAATTACAATGAATGTGGATGTTATGATATTACACAGATCGCCCCACCGCGGAGAAACACTGAATTTTTAAAATGTTTCAAATCAGCTGAAATAAGTCCAGTTACTAAAATCACTTGACAATTTGATAGGCACTCCAAATCACTATTTTTTTTTGTCAAATTATATTTACATGATTGATATTTTTAAAATATAATTTTCAAACTGATGTTGGGTATTTTGGATCTTGCTTTATGTCTGAATGTTCCCTCATGCTTTAAATCTGAACATTATAATCAAATCAATCAATAAATCAATCAATCAATCAATCAGTCAGTCAGTCAGTCAGTCTGTCTGTTTGTCTGTCTGTCTATCTAATCTATCAAAAGTGCATGATCTTGGTCAAGAATAAAGACAACATAAGGCAGAGAAGACCTTAAGAAGTATGTAAACAGATACAGAAAATCAATAAAACAAACGAAAGATGATGAAAACACACCACAAAAGCAAGACAACAAAAGATAAACAAACTAAAAGTCCATTAAAATGAAACTAAAACACTAACAGAATACATCACGTTGTTTCTTTTAAATTAGATGTTAAGATTACTGGAGCTCACTGTATCTCCTAATGTTCCTGTTCATTAATCAGTATCGTCTTCACACATCTTAGAAATCCTAATGAGAAAGAAACCTCAACAGAAACACTATTATTCCCTGTCATATATGAGCGAATACTAGATTTCCCCTGCCGGCTTTATGTTAATCCATTAAATAAAAAACTGCTGAGTATAAACTTCTGATTGCCATACAGTACATGCAGATCAGACACTCCCTTAAACATACAAAGTCCCTCATTCAACCTCCAACACACGTTTACAAGAATTTAAACCGTTAATTTGCCAGCTTCATGAGAGGGAAAAAAAATGGATTTCCTTTTCCAGGCCTGAACTTGCAGGATAGGGAATGAATTAACAGCACGGCGACAAGCAGAATATGTTATGAGCCAAGTTTAATAGGAATATGGGGTTACGGTGCTGTGAAATTGCATAAGCTTCCAGTTTATAAAAATGTTCAGTGACTGGTAAACTCTACCGGAATTCAAAATAACACATTGGATATTAACTGCTTTTAGAGATTGTGGACATTTTGACACATTATCCATTCTGGTGATGGCGGGGAAAAAACGTGGCATGACCAGATCAGATGTTTAAATTCATGTCTTGTCTGAAGTTGTTCAAGTATACAGAGGCATGAATTCTTGTCTCTTTCCAGGGACAGCACATAGCAATGTGAGTTTGAAACTTATAGTGAAGGCCTGGAGGTGAACCATTGCTTCAGTTCGTCTAATCTAATTTCCTGTCACACCAGAACAACATCTAAAGAGAAACATGGGATGCAATAAATTATGGGGGATGCTTTTGCTATTCTAGCCATTGCATCGGATCTGCATGTAAATAATGTAGAGCAGTAGTATCGGTATTGCGGTTAGCAAATCCATAAACTACAAACAGGATTTGAAATTCACAGTCAAGAAATAATAAGGATGGAAAATCCTGTTATGAAGATGCGCTACTTTCAAAATTCCTGCATAAAAACTTGCTAGCACAACTAAACTGTTTTTCTTGTTTGCCGAATGTTTAGGAGAGCTGTAATCTTACACCTGTCATGTTCAAAAAACTTTCCAATTTTCCAGATTTTCCCTCGAGTTTGATGTGTTGGGCTTGTGAGGTAAACTTGTAGCTCTACCTGCAATCCGTTTGCCTTACTGCAACCCACTTCAGTGATCCATAAGTTTGCCAGAACATGAATACTTTAAAATATAGTTTAATATTACATGCCATGTCTGAAAGAAATAATCGATTGCACAGAAAAGATTCAGAGTTTTATAAAAGATAATGACAGCTGCTATACACAAAGGCACTTCCTTTGAGCCTGTGAAATTTGTTTTTACCAGTCTGACACACAGATCCCTGACAGTGTGACAACAATATAAAATATGAACAGACGTATGTAGCATCTTTTGTTGGAGAGACTGTCAAAACACCTAAAAGAATACTAAGTTAACTGCTAAGTTAAAGTCTTTGATATTTTCCCTGTATACAGTGTATATACAGTTAAAGTCAGAATTATTAGCCCCCCCCCCCTTTGAATTTTTTCTCTTTTTTAAATATTTCCTAAATGATGTTTAACAGAGCAAGGACATTTTCACAGTATGTCTGATTATATTTTTCTCTTCTGGAGAAAGTCTTTTTTGTTTAATTTTTTTTAAAGACCATTGTAAGGTCAAAATTATTAGCCCCTTTAAGCAATTTTTTTTTCAATGGTTTTGTTCTTATGTCTGATAAGGTGATCCATAGTCCCTTAACCTAGCAGCTGTACCAACATGCTTTAAAAAGCCCATATTGTACATTAAAAAAGGTCATATTTTGGTTTTGGGGGTCTTCATAAACAGGCTGATATGCATGCAAGGTCAAAAAACACATTCATTGTCTTATAATCTGCATTTATTTTTACCTCATTATCCCAGCGACTCCCATATGAATCGCTTAGCGATTCATTTGTTCCCAAAGAACTCCTTAGCGCGATGCTAAACTGCGCTGATTGGACCGATGAGTCGATGACCCAGTCTGTTGCGATTGGTCGACAGCGCTCAGCGCGAGAGAATGCCCATCACGGCATAATGAATACGTGAGCATACCTGCCAACACTCCCGGGAGTAGCCCGTATTTCCCAGGAACTTTCCCAGGAGTAGCCCGTATTTCAGACCCATCTAACGACACCCTCCCGATTTGTTATTTCTCCCGGAAAACCACCCCCCGGTCCTCAGCGTTTTGGTACGGTCTGTGAAACCCCCGGGTCGCCAACATTGGTCCGATCGCAGCGCCCGAAACACGCTTCACAGGAGTTAAGACAGCTCACTCCCGAACTCAACCTCCCCAATCTCCCAGCATATTACTCTATTGTTAACCATAACTAAAAAAACAGCGACAGACATTCAGTATTAATGCACACAGCAGCAAAAGCTGACCCATTACGACGCATGACCGCCGCGCGCGAGTAGGAACAGCCCATGGTGGACATAGCAACGACAAACAGCAAAGGGATACGAGCTCACAAACGCATTTTAATCCGTAAACAAAGCGACACGCGTCGCGTTTTCAAAACACAATTAAATTCATAATTTGCAAGCTAGAGAAAACAGCGAGGCAACAGTTTTAATCACACTTACGTTGAAATGGGGGAAGAAGGAGAGGTTCGATAGAGGGTGCACGCCAGATTCACGGTGGCAGGCCAGATCAGCCGTCAGGCCACTGGGAAATGTCCCGGTACTCCCTATGCTGCTTCGACGGCCGGCGAATCCCCCGTTGTAATAGTGTAGATTTTAGAAGCACTCCTCAGAGGGAACACAGCACAAAGCTGGGCTAATGCTGAGGTTTATTTTTGCAAAAATGCCTCATGCACTGACGCTCACAGCTTTATCTTTAGAAAGGGAAAAGACCACAACTTTCCCCTCACACTTCAGAGCACTGCGTCCACGACGTAACATTATTTAACCTAATTGCGATACAGTGCTTGTCATCTTCCACTTTCTCTTCCTGTCTGTGGGCGGGGCCGGGGAGTTTCAACTTTCCCGGGGTCTGCGCGCGCAGCTAGTGGGCGGGGCTTATGTTTCGTGTTCTCGTTATGCCGAAACGGCTAAAGACTCGTTATAACAACGATTCATTTGAAGAACGATGAGTCGACTCTTTTATAGATGAATCAATAGTTTTAAACACTGTGCACTTTCAGATTTAAGCCTTAGCTGGACATTCCACTTTACTTAGAGCTGTGGTACACACTACATGCAAGCTCATTTTCAAAAACCCATAATATGGGCTCTTTAAAACCACCTCCATCGTGCCAGTGCCGAAACACTCTAGACCAACATGCCTGAATGACTACCGCCCTGTAGCACTCACACCCATCATCATGAAGTGCTTCGAGCGGTTGGTCCTGGTGAATCTGAAAGACTCTCTACCATCCACACCGGACCCACATCAGTTTGCCTACCGTGGCAACAGGAGCACAGAAGATGCAGTCTCCATAGCACTGCATTCTGTACTCACACACCTGGACAATAAAAACACTTATGCACGAATGCTGTTTGTTGACTTCAGCTCAGCATTCAACACTGTCTGACCCTCTAAGTTACTGATCAAACTTAGAGAGCTGGATATCCTACACGTCTCTCTGCAACCGGGTTATGGACTTTCTGACTAACAGACCTTAGAATGTTAGATCAGGCCACATCTGCTCCACCACCGTCACACTCAACACTGGTGTACCTCAGGGCTGCATGCTGGGCCCCTTTCTCTACTCCCTTTTTACCATCGACTGCTATTTTCAGTTGGTCTGAAAATAACAACAAATTGCGCCATACACGTCTTGCGCCTCATTGCGCCGGGTGTATGGTAGGGCCCCTAATCTTTAAGTTTGCTTTAATGAACATAATGTACCTGAAACTACTTTTTCAGCAATATTCCCTTCGCAGTGTGGGCTTTGATTCAGCTGCACACATCAATACTTCTCTAAAATGAGAAGAGTTTCTTTGACAGGGAAGGACACTGTGTCAAAAAGTGATTAAAGCAGATATAGTTCCAGCAGGGGTCTTTCGTACTTCATTAAATACACAATGAACAGTTAGTTAATCTAAATGTGTAATGAAACTGCAGCAACACACTGACATTGACTATGTTTACATGGATATCAGTAATCAAATTATTTGCTTTAATCTGAACAAGGCAATAATTGATTAAGGTGTTTTCATGAGTTGCTTTTTGTATGTTTTTTTTTTCTTTCCTGTTTTACGTGTTATAGCACATAATTTGATTAATGTCATTGCATCACCACGCTATCCATGTTTCCTCCGGAGTTTCATGTGATTTCGGGTGTTCATTTTATTTGTCAAATTTTACTGCAGTTCAGCACTTTCACTTTCATTCAGGGACATTTCATGCATGCCCCCATGACAAACGAGATATTGGATGCGAGTAAGGACTGCTGGAAAATTGTTGTTTTAAAGAGCCCATATTATGGATTTTTGAAAATGACCTTCCATGCAGTGTGTTACACAGCTCTAAGTAAAGTGAAATGTCCAGCTAAGGCTTAAATCTGAAAGTGCAAAGTGTTTAAAACGATTGATTCATCTATAAAAGAGTCGACTCGTTGTTTATATGAATCGTTATTAGAACGAGTCTTTAGCCGTTTCGGCTTGACGTCAACGCTAAGTTGCGCGCGCAGACCCCGGGAAAATTGAACTGCCCAGCCCCGCCCACAGACAGGAAGAAAAAGTGGAAGACAACAAGCACTGTAGTGCAGTAAGTGTTGTAGTATAACCAGCGGGACAGCAGTGACGTGTGATCTGAGTTATATCTAAGTAAATCTTTATTCTGTTTGATGGCAGTATAAAGATTTAGAGAGAAGTTATTAACAGCTTTTGTAGTATTGTTTTTCGCGTTTTGCTCTTTGTAGACGGTCCCTAAGGATCAAATAAGGTAAATAAGGAAAATAAGGTTGTAGGTGATTGTATACATTGCGACGGTTGAAAAGAAGTGCTATTTGTGTAGGAACAATGTTTCGGTCATGAGTTATTGATCCGGAAAACACAAATCTGCAAATCTGTTTCTAACTTTACTGAACTCATCGGCATTCCGGTTAAATAATGTCCCGTAGACGCTATGCTCTGTAGTGCGAGGGAAAAGCTGTGTTATTTTCCCTACCTGGAAACCTCTTTTCCCTACCTGGAGTGGTTGAGGTTTATTTTTGGTAAAATACCTGAGAATTATAGCCCCAATATGGTGCTGTGTTCGCGTCATTTCTCTGAAGAGAGCTACATCAATCTATATGCTTACGACGCGGAATTTGTTGCATGGTTGTTGTTAAAGGATGGATCAATACCCAGTTTATTTGGACCAGCGTGTTCTTCCAGTCTTGTCCTCTGTAACAAGGTAAATATGGATGTAGTTGTCTGTATTGTGTTTGCTCCGTGCAGCATGTAGCAGTAGCCATTTAGCTTACCGCCGAATGTAACTATTTGTTGGCATACAATAGTCCATGAAGTGTTATTATTACTGAATGTTTGATATTATGATGAAGAATATAGCAATACGCTGTTGTACAACTGCAGGGATGTTTTTCAATATGTTCTGGCATTGGGCTGCTGACACGTAAAGGACGTGACGTGGTAGCGTCACGTAAAGGAGGTGCTTGGGGAAAAAGACTCGCTCAGACGATTCATATGGGAGTCGGTGGGAAAATGAGGTAAAAATAAATAGATATTATAAGACATCGAAAGTGTTTTTTAACCTTGCATACATATCATCCTGTTGTTTGGGACTTCAAAAAAAAAAAACTCCCCATTTCCCGATGCAGGTGTCTGTGGTTCTTCACTGACTCAGTAGGTGAAGAGAATTGCGTCAAACAGTCGTATAGACTATCCTTAATCAGAGACTCTTAATCAGAGTATTGTCTTAATCGTATTGAAATCTGATTATTGATATCCATGTAAACATACTCATTGTAAAAATGGTATGTTTGTAAATAGGTATTTTTACAGCTCAACCAATCACAATCTAGTGCTGAAACATTTTTAAAAAACAAGTACCAAACAAATGTTATAATTCAATATATAGAAAATCTATATTATGAAATATGTTCACATCTGAAAAACACCTCAAGAAATTGTCATTGCTAAAGATCAACTAGAACTATTCATTGGCAAACTAAAAGTAAACACAATTCTTGGTGAAACAGTTTGAAATGTCAGCATTGATTGCCATTGCCTCAGTATCTCCATCACACTCATCATACATGACAGCAGATTAGCAGTTTATTGACTGCTTTTGCTATTTGCTTACACATAGCTTATCTGTAAGTGCCCTAAAGCAAAATTGTAAAAGGTCACACAGAGTCTCAGGTCCTTTTTTCTACAGATGTTGTCACTATATATGTCCTGCACCATGGTTCATTCATTCATTCATTTTGAACATTCATTCATTCATTTTCCTTCGGTTTAGTCCCTTCATTTATCAGAGGTCGCCACAGCGGAATGAACAACCAACTTTCATTCATTCATTCATTTTCTTTTCAGCTTAGTCCCTTTATTAATCTGGGGTCGCATCAGCGGAATGAACCGCCAGCTTATCCAGCATATGTTTTACGCAGCGCATGCCCTTCCAGCTGCAACCCATCTCTGGGAAACATTCATACACACTCATTCACTACGGACAATTTAGCCCACCCACTTCACCTATACCACATGTCTTTGTACCTGTGGGGGAAACTGGAGCACCCATGCGGAGTAACCGGAGTAAACCCATGCGACCACGGGGAGAACATGCAAACTCCACACAGAAATGGCAACTGACCCAGCCGAGGCTCGAACCAGCGACCTTCTTGCTGTGAGGCGATCGTGCTACCCACTATGCCACAGCCAACTTATCCAGCATATGTTTTACACAGCGGATGCCCTTTCAGCTGCAACCCAGTACTGGGAAACATCCATACACACTCATTTACACACATACACTACTGCCAATTTAGTTTATTCAGTTCACCTGTGCTTCATGTCTTTGGACTATGGGAGAAACCGAAGAGTCCGGAGAAAAACCAAGCAAACACGTGGAAAACATGCAAACTCCACACAGAAATGCCAACTGACCCAGCTGGGACTCGAATATTCTTGCTGTGAGGTGACAGTGCTAACCACTGAACCACCGTGTCGCCACCATGGTACAGTTCTACAAAATGTATGCTTACTAATTTTGCTATAAATAATGGGCTGCTTATTTCCCATGTTTATCTCAAATTCTTTAACGTGTGTATCCACCAAAGTGTTTGTGGCTAGCTGAAAACGGCAGCCATGTTTTTGAAAATACCCAGCTGTAGAGAATCTTAAGAGCAGTTTGAAGAAGGTCTAGTGTTGCATATGTGCTGCATCTGAATGCTGGAAAATGATGCCTTCGAAGGATGCATTCCAAGGCAAGAAGGCTTGAAGGCACGTCCGAATCCTAATCTAGCTTGTCTTTCTGTCCCCTGGGACCTTCATCGGATTGATTTTTGAAGGCAGCAAGGACTATACTATATCCTTCACTGCCTTTGATGTCCCACAACCCTGTGCGTTCCATTCCTAACAGTTAAGCAAAAAAATAAACAAATAAATAAAGAAGACAACTTTTCTACTTTTTATGTCATTTCTAGTTAATCTCTATTTAATTTATGCACAATTAAATTGTTATGCTGCCTCAGAAGTCTGTACAGGATCCTTAGGTTTGCAAAGTCACTGCATGATAGGGCAGTAAGGCAACAGGTCAACTGCCTATGTCTTCAAATGCAGTTAAGGTAAACAAAATAGTTCTTCAAGCTTAATTTTACATTGTAAAATCCTTTTTACATTGTTGTAGTCCAGAGATGTCATCTGGTACAAGTATGGCCACCCTTAGACCATAAACGTTCTACTTCTGAGTTGATGAACAAGTAGAATGTAATAGTTGTTGGTACTAAATAATAATAATAATAATTCCTTACATTTATATAGCGCTTTTTCTGGGCACTCAAAGCGCTCTACACAATGGGGGGGATCTCCTCATCCACCACCAGTGTGCAGCATCCACCTGGATGACTGTAAATGTATGCAAGGTCACTGCTCAAAATCTTGAGCAAAACAAACACATATAGGCTGCCATGATTGTTACTCGAGCATGTCTTTAGACTAAACATACACTGCACATGCCATCCCAAAATTGCATTTTTGTCAACACAGGCTTATTGGAAATATGTGTTCAGTTTACATTTTTGTGAAACCAGTATGACACCAATAACTTTTGTTCTTTTTTTACACCAGTTTACATGGATATTCATTCATTCATTTTCTTCCCGGCTTAGTCCCTTTATTACTTTGTCATCTGAAATGTGCAATGAAAAGTACCCAGAGCAGTATATGAGTTTTCAATGTGCATGGGTTGAATTTTATAGCTTACAAGCAAAGCAAAAATGTTGTGTAAAAAATGTATAATAAAAGTTTTCAGTTTTTAGTTTAAAATCATTTCATGTAAAGGTCCCCTTAGACTTTTTATTTTCTCATTCAACCAAAATAGTGCCTTACCAAGTAAGCTTGCAAATGGATACATGTTTAAATGCACTTGAAAAGAAAAAGGGCTGAAAAATGACCATTTTTGTCACTATAAAGACACAGGCAGGGGAGGCCTGGGGGTGGCTGAAAGCATATAGGGATCTGTGGAAGACTCCTCCGTGTTTCTCCTTTATCTGATATTTTGTCTTATTAAGTGATGGTCCCTGAAGAAGGACTGCTCTCTTTTCTGAAGAGATCTTGGCAGTCAGGTTTGCAAACCCATTTGAGGATTTTAAAGGTGTAAGTGGAGAGCCATTAGTGGTAATGCAGGCAACAAATGCTTAACAACTAAAACGCTATCTGCCGTCTATGTGGACTGTTGGTATGTTTTCAAACACAGAATATGTTTCGTCCTTAATTGATCAACGATAATGGAGCCGTTGTGGACTGTTCTCCAAGATGTGATCTGTGCATAAAACACCTCTGAGTTTTGTGGCTTGTTTGGCTCTTTAATTTAAGATTCGAAACATTTTTCACTTCTCGACAGCGTCAGGCACTATCTGACAAGCGTTTTATCCTTAGAGGTGAGCGATACAAAAAGAAATATTGTTTTCCTCCAGCTTCTTTTTCCTTTTCTGTTCTTGTGTCAGCACTTAGCCAGTGGAGGGTTCTTAAGTTTCCTAGGGCTCTTTGATAAAATTATGAAAAAGTCCAATTATGGGGGAGGAATTAGTTTTAAATAAATAATTGGATTCTCAATTTAGAGAAGATGTTCAATTTTAAATGGAAAGATTCTCTATTCCCTTAGGGAGAGTTTGGAAATAATTTGTCATTTTCTGCGCTGACACCAAAAGACAGAAGCAGTCCATACAGCTATGAATTTTCAGCAATATGGTTTAATGTGGTCAAAAAGCCTTACGGCAACACTAAAATTAAGGAAAAATTGCATAGAAAATGGGAAAAGCTGTCATTATTTAGTCAGCCGCATGCCGTTTTCAAGCCCACGTGCTGTTAGAACACAAAAGAAGGAATTTTATGGATTTTATTCCATAGAAAACATTGACAAAAATAATTTAACGGCTGACAGAAATAATATAAAATCAGTCTATATGTTCAAATGTCTTTTGAAGCAGACAGATTTGTCTACACATCGATTTGGCCTGATGAAGTGCAAACCTGATCTAAATTAATGCTAAGTCTTGAAATCAACAATGTTGCAGTAATTTATCCTATATAATTTAAAAGAAGAACGCAAGGTTGAAAAAAAAAAACGAGCATGGTTTAATGTGCTGATGGTAAGATATAGCAGCCTGATACTGAGGGCTGAGGACAACCAACATGACACTCTCTGATTCAGCTTTAGTCATGTGGAAAATTAAACAAAGAAAGGAGCGGCAGTCAATGCAAATGCCGCTAGGGACATTTCAACTTTAGAGAAGGTGGAATCAAATTCTCATTTACTGCAGATTTTTGAGCCTAATAATTTCCCCACTCACTATCCCATTTAATCTGATTTATCATCCATTCTCACAATTTGCCTTTAGATTTTAAAACATATGATGTATTAGCTAGTGTTATGTTATTTATATGTTATTATGTTATTCAAATGGCTACTCATCAAAAAATGCAGACAAGATATTGATTTCAGTTTGAATTATTTTATCATTTTGCTTATGCTTCATTACCTATGATTTTGCAAAAAAGTCTCTACCTATCAGAAAACTAAAATAAGTTAATAAAAAAATAATTTAAAACAGTCTTAAAGGTGCAGTATGCAAGTCTGACACCCAGTGGTTGAACTAGGTATTGCGCACCTTGTTCAAAACACGCAAGCGCAGGTTGCCAGATAGACGACACCAACAGCAGT
The DNA here is from genome assembly GCA_903798035.1 of Danio albolineatus. Classification (NCBI taxonomy): domain Eukaryota; kingdom Metazoa; phylum Chordata; class Actinopteri; order Cypriniformes; family Danionidae; genus Danio; species Danio albolineatus. The sequence continues at coordinate 11,572,347 of CAIGQQ010026964.1, read as the reverse complement.
GTGCCTGAGTGTAGATCCTAAAGGCTGATTTAAGGCTTATTTAAACTGTGTTCTTAATAAAAGCAATGGCATGCGATAGAAGGAATACTTTCCATATTATAAGGAGTTTTTGTTCGAACCAACACCTCAAATTTATATATTAGAAACGGCTTCTATTTCTGGCAGCTGAACAACAGAAAACAATGAGAATGATCACCTCCTCAGGTAAACCTCATGTGCTTTATTCAGAGTAAATGCTAATAATGTGTGTTTAAATGGCATTTCACATTACATTTATTGCCGCACAGCTGAAAGCAGAAGCAAATAGTTTACCTCAGATCTTGAAAATAAAATAAACGGTTTGAAAGTTAACTTTAGAAACATGACTCACTATAAGTGATTCAGCGTGTACATTTAATAATGTTAAAGAGGTTTAATATGTATTAATTACATTCTAAACCTTACCCTTTCGTTGGGTTGCAGTATAGTACATTATTCTGTGCTTATGAATGCCTATTTTTAAATTTGTCTCGTGTTGCGTCTGGTGCATCACTTCAAATCTCGTCTTGTAGCGTGTTGTTAGAACAGGGGGTTACAACGTAACCTGCTCACCTAACGCCTACATTTGTAATATTTATATTATTTGCTAATAATAACCATCTCATGTGGAACTCTGAATCCACGTCTCATTTCAGAGGCTGCTATTGTCCACCGGAGTTCACATTTCAGTCATGGACACATATTTTGGACAAATATGCGGTTTTCCACCAAGGCAACCTGGAGTGCGGAAATATAATTGGCTAAAGTGGCATTGGGCGGGTTAAATGATCTAAACAAAGACAGATCTTCCGGCATGTAACACACATTTTCAAAGGAGATTATCAGACTTTAGCATTGTTTTTCAGACAACTATATTCACTTAGCATGTTTCCTAAATATCTGCAAACATATTATGGTATTTTTATGCTTTAAAAGAGTCAAAAACTTACATACAGCACCTTTAAACTACTTCAATATTTGTTTATATACATTATTTACAATATATATACATTTAGTTATATACATTATTTTGGCCTACTTTAAATATTTACAAGTGTCTGGCATTATATATGTTTAATTATCTCTGAAAAAGCGTTAAACATGACTCGGACTGCATTTTATACAATTATTATGTAAGTCACTTCATAAAAATAAAATAACCTGCACTAAAAGTTTAATCCCTTATCATATCTTTGTTCATCTATAATCTGCACTGCAAACATAATTTGTCCAAAAAGGAACAAGTTGCCTTTTTTAACTGTATCTAGTGTTCATTTCACCCGGAAACTCCAGTAAAATATGCATGGGTACATTTTTGCAGTTTTGTACAAATTATTAGCTTACAAATTAAGATATGTGTAATAAAATGAAATGACAGGTAATAAACACATGAAGAAGGAAGGTGTAGAAAGTCAGTGAAAGCCCAGACAGCAGCTGAAATCTCTCAGTAGTTATTCAGCAACCCTCTGCCCTTCGTCATTGTAAATTAATATTAGCTGCTTCAGTCCAACATCTACATTTACAGGATGATGAAGATGATACCAGAGTGGACATTTCAGCAAGACAATGATCCAAAACACAGCCACGAAAACTCAAATGGTTTCAGTAAAAGCTGCAGAACGACCAAGTCAATCACCTGACATGAATCCAATAGAAAATGAATTAAAATATTATTTCAGAAAAAAAGGTGCTGATAAAGTAGAACAGTTAGAATGTGTATACCAATGAGATGAGACACAGTCCCAAACCTTGACTATAGGATTAGCTCTCCAGTATCTTGAGACATGACACTAGACAGAAAATCAGCCTGCACACACATATAAATACATAACAGACACTCCCTCAGTTACTTGAGGGGCAACATAAGTATAAAATCTTCACAAAAGCTTTAAAGTGTCAAGCTATCAGTTTCCTTTTGTTTCCAATGTTCTCTCGCGCGCGATTAAGTGAAAGCCTATAAAGTATAGATGGCGAGTGGGAGCTGATGGCTTTGTGTAATGATGCTGTATATATACTCATGTGCGTAGGTTTGTGAGAGATTGTACGCTGTGTTTGTGGCCATGTTTGCAAGTCAGAGTCTGTGTTAACGTTTTAGTTGTTGTTTGGATGCTCATTGGTGTGTATTTCATTGTCAGTGTGTTTGCGTAATGATGCTTCCCTTTAAATTGTCTTTTATGAGCCGAAGTGATGCCTGCTGCTCGGCATTCTGGGTAAATGAGGGGTTAAGGCCGGTAATGGTGGGGACACTCAGCATGGAGGCCGGAACTAAGACGGCAATCCTCCTTCTGTTTTTATCCTCGTCATCCTTGGATAACAGTCATTGTTGTTGACTCACACTAGAAAACAGTGCTTAAACAACTGCAGTTATACATTTTACATGACTTGTTTGAGGCAGTCATCGGAAAGAATTGCAATTTGTGTGCGTGAATGGACTTCAAATCTATATAATTAGCAATGTATGAAAACAAAAGTAGTATATATGGCACGTCTACCTTTAGTTAATCAAGTAAGTGTACGCGTGAAATGAAAGGGTATGAAATGATCAATTTAAAGTGGCCATTTAAAGGCCATTTACTTGTTTTACTGCTCAAATTCAATCACCAATACCAACCCAATACCGCCATCACTAATACGAGAGTGTGCGCACACATATACCCCAACAGCAGCTAAAAGACAAACTCATTTCCCCGCTGAATTGGGGCTGTGCGAAGTGCTAACTCTGCAAAACACAGTGAAGTGTAGATATAGAGGCTATAAATTAAACCCTAGGCATGGAAATCTCGTTTAAAACCAAATGGCTTTTCAACCAGACGTACACACACCTGCACATACAGTACTATCACACAAATCTCAAGGCCTGTTGTGCATTACATACACAGCATTTGTCCAATCTTTCATCCCCAGCTTTGTTGTAAGGTACTGACCCACATGAGACAGGCAATCCTAAAGCTATCTAAATTGAAACTTCAATCTCCATTAACTTCTAGTGTTTGTAATCTAATTAGAATTACTATACATTAACTCTGACCCTAAAAACCCGTGTGGTACACCTTTTCTCTTAATAAACCAATTTTTCTTTTGCATAAATCCCCTAAAAGAGTTTTTAGCTATAGTCTGGAGATGTTACAGCAATTTTATCCTCAGATGCTTGGCTAGGTGAGAAACTAATAAAAGAAAGTCAATGTACACTATATTTTACAAGTCTGGAATCAGTAAGACTTTGGAAGATAATATTTCTAATCTAAAAGCCTGAATTTATTTTTTAAATGTATTACTTAAACATCATGGATGTGCAGCCAACAAATCGTCACCTTAAAATTATAAGGTTCTGTCTGTGTTCTGAATGATTTTGAGATATTGAGCTTCAAAGTTTTTGCATTCCATAGCAAACAGTACATGTGTAACATTTGTTTTGTAAATAAAAAGTCTTAAAATGTAAACAACTTATAAAAAAAACATCCCATAATGTAAATAAGAATATGTCAATAACTCAATTTTGACAAAAATGTCAGATAGAACCTTATAATTCTAAGGTGACGAAATGTGCAGCAACTGCATGATGTTATCATGTGAATGTGGACCAAAATCTCTGAGAACATTTCCAATAACTTGTTGAATCTATGTATGCCATGAAGGATTAAGGCCGTTCTGAAGGCTAAAGGTATATACATTAAGTATACATTATCGTCACCTTAGAATTACAAGGTTCTATCTGACATTTTTGTCAAAATTGAGTTGTAAACTATTACCTTGTGACTTATTATCTGCCTATAATTAAAAGATTTTCTGGATGATCTTATACATCCCTACTCTTACCTGATACCTAAACCATACTAACCCTAAATACCATCTTAATAACTATTTATAAGCAGCAGATTAGGAGTTTTTGAAGCAAAAGTCAACGGTTTTACAGTAGCAGGAATTGTACAATAAAATACATATATATCTCAAAATCCCAAATCTCATGGCAGCTGAAAATTAATCTTTACTATTAAAGCAAGAATTACATTACAAAAAATATTAAAATTGTTGTTGATTGGAAAAAACATTCTGTTAGCACAATTTCAAATGTTTCATATTTTAATTTAAATGTTGGATTTTTTTCTGTCATTTCTGAGCTTTGCTATGATATATTTTATAAAGAAGTTTGGTGCACAAGCTGCTGAATTAATTTACAGATTTTACTGTATGTTTGACTGTACAGAAACCAACACTATTCTGTCATATTTGAGTGCTTTTCATCTACTGTTACATCATTTTCCAGTTCCTAAACCTGATTATTATATTTTACGCAATGTACAAAATGTATTTTATGCTATATACTTTTAAAATACATAGAGCTGTAAAATATTTCCTAATTTTCAATAAGTGGCTTTTATATCACTGTTTTAAACCTCTGTTTTAAATCTTATAACAGAGAACTCATTTATTTTTAGTTTCAAAACCATGTCACTCAAACAGCTTTAGAAAACCTTATCAAATGAATTACACTGGCTTCTACGTACAGTACACAGTGAATGTTAGCACTCCTCACAGAAAAATTCGAACCATAAAAAAATCCATCAACTATTGATTTTCAGCCTTCACAATACAGTTTAAAAGCTTTATGAGTAAAACTGTATTAAGCTGCATTCAATTAAGCCAGAGAGAGAAGAAATTGCCCTCTATAGGCAAACCCACGATTCCATACTGCATGTCTAAAGAAATGTTTTTCTTTTCTTTTTTTGGCCCAGTTTTGCTATATATCCATCTATCCATCCATCTGTCGTCTACAGTATATGCATCCAGATTTCATCAATCCATCAAATGCAAGCATGTGTGATTTTTTTGTCAGCAGACCTTTGATTACAGAACTCTCCCCTTTTCTCCCCTGCTACTTTCTTCCCTTTCTACAGCACACAGTGGATTTATGTCATTGAAAATGCATTGGGTGAAGCAGAAACTGTTTCTGCATGTCTGCAGTCGCCTCAAGGAATGTGTGTTGCTTAGAGAGATGCACAGAGATGCACACACACAGGCATAGTGCAAGAAGAACATTTGAATTTGTAATCATATATACATATGGGTCTAAGATACAGAGAGCTGAGGAAATTTGTGCACATAATGCATGCAGTGGATAGCTAGAATTGGACAACAGTATGACAGATGCTATATAGAGGGCATGTATGGTAACCGCTTTCATGCTCTTATTAAAAAAGGCATATGGTAGGTCTTTATTTAGGTCCTGTAAAGGTTAAACCTTTGTGCTCAATGTTCTGAGGCACACAGCATAAAGGAAGTGGTGATTTGCACACACTGAATAGTGAATACATTGGGAAGGCCATTAAATCATCCAGACTTGCTTCAATGGCATCAAAACATCAGAATAAGTAAATTTACAGTAGGTCTAAAGAATATTAGAATGTAATAATACAAAGTTTTATTATAATTTAGAAAAAACAACAACTTTATTTTATTTTTATATTGCTTTTTAAGTCTGGTGCCTTACTAATTGGGGATTCTGGCAGTTTTTTGTTTTCTTTTGCCTCAGAATGTTCTCTTGCAGTGCTTTTCTTTAGCCAGCTTATTAGCTAGCTTGGCTGGCTAATTTGGTTGGCTGCGAAGTATAATCAAAACAAATCAACTGCAAAGTTTAAAATTATTTTTATTTTAACACAGAATTCTGTTTCAAATGAATGGCAAATGGCAAATGAATAAAGCTTTGCTTATTGGACATGAACCTATATTATAGTCTTATTTAAATCATTCTTTTATTTTTAACATTTTTAAACAAAGTCTTATTTCACAATTAAGTTTTAATATTTAATATTTTTTCAGAGTGACAAAACTGTTCATGCTTAAATGATTTTAAATTAGTAAAAAAAAAAATATATATATATATTTTTTTTTTTCCAACAAATAAATAAAAAATAAATTTGTCACCACATGGAGATCTGAGAAGAAAAAAACTACTTTCTCCTAGATATATTTGGCACTCTTTTAGACCTTGGCGAGTATTAATTTTGGACATCGCTAAAGTGTTTCTACCCTGTCACAAATTGATCATTTCAATGGCAATAATGGCCCACTGGCTGTCACTGCCAAAATCACCCACAGAAGAAGACCTTGCCATTTCAGTGCAAGATATAAAAATGAACAATGTGTGAAAGTATTTGTACTCTGAATGATTAACCTGCACATTTTTCTGATTATACTGTATGTTAATATTTATTTTAACATAAAAAGTGTGATATAACTGAGCTGAAAAAAGAATCTGCCTGTTTATCCTCCACAACAGCTTTCAAGATAAAGTTTCATGACTAGGCAAGTTTCAACATTTATTATTTATTGGTAAGGAATAAATTATGACAGGCCGTTGATTTATTAGAATTTAGTAGTTAAAATAGTTCTCAACTTTTTTAGCTCTTGGTCCACACAACCAAACACACGTGTTTCCATTGCCAACTGCACTTTTTGATTGAACCCACTGGTTGTTGTGAGTTGGTAAAACTGCTAACTGTGAATATATTGCTAAAAGTTTGAATAAGCAAATAATGTACATAAGCCCAAAGAAACAGGAAAACCAAAATCTAGGCAGATGTCTTTAAGTGGGTAGACTGTCAGCAGAGCAATCAGGAAACAGACAAAGTGGGTTCAGACTAGACCTGTGTGGGGTATATTTTTCTGCAATATTGAAGTTTTGCCCAGCTTCCATGCAACATTTCTGTCAGATTTGAGCAAATAAAAATGTGATCTTGATTGTAACTATATAAAATTGTGATGCACATGGGAGAATCTATCCTTCTGAACTATCCTTTGGCTTAGACAGGGAAATTCATAGTCCCTGATTTATCTAACAGAGACTCATTCTGAAAACGAATCTAACGAACAGCCAATTTAGCTTAATCAAATCACCTGTACCGCATGTCTTTGGACTGTGGGGGAAACCGGAGCACCCGGAGGAAACCCAAGCGAACACAGGGAGAACATGCAAACTCCACACAGAAATGCCAACTGACCCAACTGGGGCTCGAACCAGTGACCTTTTTGCTGTGAGGTGACTGTGCTACCGTGACAACCACCAATTTATTTGTCTTTTATATTTATTTTACATTTATATACATTTTGTCTGAGCCCCATAGATAATTTTAAGCACTTACAACCCACAAAGTATCCCACGAGTATCTTATTGCCCACACTAGCAATCACCTATCAAATCTTGTCCTGGTTGCATGGGGTTCTGCAGGTCTCTAGGTCAGACGAGCAGTTAAAACAAGCAGAGAACTGGAGCACTGTACCCATTAACAGCCAATATTAATATATATATTAAACTATGTTTTAAATTAGTTAGTTGTTTTAAAACTAATTGGTAAAATCGAATAGTGAACGCATAACAACAATTTATCATTTATTTCTTGTTATTTAATCATACATCAAATTATGACTAGATACTGGGGATCACTTTTCACATGTTGAAAACTATAGCTGTGGGGCACTGATTTAACAATGTTGCAGCAGGTCTCTTGGGGTAACTGGTACTATAATGTCAGTCTGGTTGAACTGTTCCCATAAGCTGTGGGGTGGTGTTGTAATGCAAACTCAGTTTTCCAGGCCGAACCACAAACATTTGATTGGGTTAATGTCAGGTGAATTTGAAGGCCAATGCATTAACAGAAATTCACCTGTATGTTCCTTGAACCATTCTTGATGATTCTGGCAGTCTGGCATGGAGCATTACCTTGTTGCCATGAATGGGTGCACTTGGTCCATAACAATGTTCATATACCTGACAGCTGTCAGGGATTGTGCTACTGGGATAATGGGGCCTAAAGTGTCCCAAGAAAACAACAGCCACAGCACAACAGCCTGTGTCGGCCAGCAGTGCACCCAGACGCACTGTTGATCAGCATATCTGAGCCAGGTGGTGGTACCAGGAATCATAATGTCAGACCTGGCTGTTCTTTCTTCTAAATATTCACAGTTTAGTCAGTATGATCGTGGGACTGAATCAATTCATGATTATTGTAGTTTGGTGTCTAATTTTTATGAATTCGTATGATCACATTTGTATGGTCATGTCCACATGGTTGTAACAAGGTTTTATTAGGTAATGAACATTGTATTGTTGTATTAACAATGAACAATACATTTATTATGGTATTTATTCATGTTAGTTAACTTTAATTAATGAAAACAGTCGTTAATTGTTAGTTCATGTAACTCACAGTGGATTAACAAGTAAGAATTTGGATGTCAATAATGCATTAGTAAATGTTGAATTATGATAATAAATGCTGTACTATTGTATTACTATCTAATGCTGTACTAAGTATTCTTCATAATTAGTTTGTATTAGTAAATACATTAACTATTGAAACTTATTGTTAAGTGTGACCTCTTTTGAAAAATCATATATTTTAGCATAAATGAACAGCTACTTGATAGCCACTTTTCTTCAATATGTAAAATAGTTACGTTTTCCTGTGTGATTGAGTTTGTACAACTGTTCAACACTTTACGTTCCTTTAAATGGTCTTGTCTCTTATAAAAAGGTGAAGCTTGGCTAGTATAAGCTGCAATGTAGTGCCTGGCAAATACAGATCTGCTAAAGAAGGACTGGTACAGGAAACTGACGTTAGCCCAGTCACTTCAGGGAGACACATTTGTTTGAAGCTCAGCAGCCAGTCAAAATGCCAAGCTATCTATCCGTCTTAAACCTATGACTGAAAAAGTGCTCGCTCTTCCCTTATGAAAGAAAGAGAAAGAGAGCGGGGGAGTGGGGGATACAGCGCTGGCTTGAGGCAAATGAGCTGTTGAGCCGTTTCCTTGCTAATTAAATCATTCTAATAAAATACCTCTGGACACAACACAAGAGAGGAGGCATTATTAAATCATAGCCCATGGTGTCAGCATGGAAACTTAAAAAGCACTGTCCTCCGGCCGGGATAAAGTTAGATTTCCAATGTAACTAATATGAAAAATTAATTATGGCTTCAGCATTATTGGTATCTCCTATTAAAAAGGGAAGCTCAGAGTAGTCTTATCATAGGCCAACCTCAGAGAGAGCATGATCAATCTGTAGGAAAAGCAATGGTAATCATTATGAGCCAGCTGTGTGGCTTCTGCTGATGTGAAAGGGCAAAGGGACAAATTATGCTTCGCTAATCATAAACTTCAAACCAAGTCAAACTATTTTCTGACAGATTTTTTTGTCCCTTTGAACTGAACTTCTTTTTGTGTATGATGCTAGATAACGGGGATGCATCATTATATGCCTTAATCATTAATGCTTTTCATGTGCACACTTATGAAGCTTAACCAAACACAGATTAACAGTTTTGTCTTGGCAACCAGAAATAGATGAATATTGGTATTTTGTATCCTAATACAGGGAAGACACAATATATTGGTACTGTTCTCCACTCTCTATACACTACCTAACAAAAGTTTTGTCGTCAATCCCAGTTGTAAGAGCAACAAATAATAACTTGACTTCTAGTTGATCATTTGGAAAAGTGGCAGAAGGTAGGTTTTTCCAATGAATCATCTGTTGAACTGCATCCCAATAATCACAAATACTACAAAAGATCTATTATTACCGGAATGGACCCAAGATTGTCACAGAAATCAGTCAAGTTCGGTGAACGAAAAAATATAGTTTGGGGTTATATTCAGTATGGGGGTGTGCGAAAGATCTGCTGAGTGGATGGCGACATCAACAGCCTGAGGTATCAAGACATTTGTGCTGCCCGTTACATTACAAACCACAGGAGACAGAAAATTCTTCAGCAGGATAGCACTCCTTCTCATACTTCAGCCTCCACATCAAAGTTCTTGATAGCAAAGAAGGTCAAGGTTCTCCAGAATTGGCTAGCCCAGTTACCAGACATGAACATTATTAAGCATGTCTGGAATGAAAAAAAAAGAAAGAAATTGAAGATGAATCCAAAGAATCTTGATGAACTCTGGGAGTCCTACAAGAAGACTTTCTTTGCCATTCCACATTACTGATGACTTTATTAATAAGTTATGTGAGTCTTTGCAAGGGATGTATGGATGCAGTCCTCCAAGCGCATGGGAGTTATACTAAGTCAATATTAATTCTTTTTCCACTGCACCATGACTTTATATTCTATACTGTACATTATTTCTGTTAAGTGACAAGACTTTTGTCTAAGCTAAGTCAGACCTTACTGTTCTAATTAAATTATTAAAAATCATGATCATTTTCTTTTGGTAAAATAAGCATTATCTAGAGGCCTTTGCCTTTCGTATAAGCAACTTCTGATACCAAATGATCAAGTTATTATTTGTTGTTCCTAAAACTTAAAGGCGAGGCTTTTGTCAGGTAGTGTATATTATATTTCAAGAGTTCACACTTAGCTGATAATTGGTAATAAGCTAGTTTGGCATGCTGTCCCGGGAGAGAGTCCTAAGCTCATAAGATCTTCGAGCCCGGGGCTCCCTCCCATTTGCAGGGCGAGAGGGGAGTTTTAGCTCAGGTAGATCTCGAGAACCCCCCGCCCTCCTGCTGCTTATAAATTGCTATGAGGGTATGCTGTTGGTGGAATTTGGGTATAGTGCGGATTTGTTTAAGTCAATTTACTTATGTCTCATGTTTTGGACTGTGGGAGGAAACCGGAGGACCCAGGGAAAACCCACGCGAGCACAGGGAGAACATGAACTCCGCACAGAAATGTCTAACTGGCTGGGTAGAGGCACAAACCAGAGGCATTCTTGCTGTGAGGCAACAGTGCTAGCCACTGGGCCACCGTGCTGCCCTATAAAGGAAAAGGGAGGAGAGGGGGGTAGAAGGGGGGATTCTTCGAGACGAACATGACTAAGGTAAGATGCTCTGGTTATTTATACTCAGCTGAGAATCGTCTGATTGGTGGATTGTGCATTAGCTTGACTCTGGGCCAGCCGTGTCAATCATAAGCACGCGCTCCTCTCGAAATTAGTTTATAACTAAACTTCACTAAAAACAGACATGTCTTTCAAAATGAATATCCTTAATAATGATGCCAAAATAAACCATTTTTACTATTATAATTTCATGTTTGATTCATCTCAAAGTGAAAGATACACATTGTGTAATATTTTGTACAGCACACTTCTGAATATCATCACAACATGAGAAACATTCCAGTCACGAGAGCCCTGTTTTTCATTGCAGATCAGTAAGTTCTTGACTTCAAGGACGGCCTCATGTTTATAATAGCTCGTCGATGGGAGCCTCAGCTCAGAATTATGTGCTCGCAAAGTCCTTCTGCAAAGAAGCATTGCACCATCAGCAGTGATTTTCCCAACAATCTTCTACAGCAGTGACCTCCCTTCCACACGCAGACAGAAAACAATCACTATAATGACTGTGTTTGACATCCACCTTAATATAACCTCTCAACGCACACTGCCCTTGTAATGTCCCCGGAGATTTTCTTCTTTGTTTTACAGCTGTCTTTAATTATTTCATTTCTTAGCGTCAAAGGAAATTCAGCATGAAGTGTGAGCAGACGGGGCGAGAGAGAGAGAGAGAGAGAGAGAGAGAGAGAGAGAGAGAGAGAGAGGGAGGGAAAAAGAGCACATAAAGTCCTCGGATTCCCTTTCAACTTCAGGCTTTGGCACACAGTGACAGATTCAACAAAGCAAAGGCTTGGAATGTGAAGATAAACCAGAGTCAGTCTGCGATGTCCCCAAGAAAAAGGCAACAGGGAGGGAGAGATGAGGTGAGCGAGGGCAGAGCTGAGGAGGTAAGCACTCAACTCTGAGCTTCAGAAAGTGGATGCTATACTTCATATAACTTAGCACCAGCAGCACACAAAATCCATCCGTTTGAAGTCACACACTGCTCACCTAAAATCACGCTGCCATCCTTCAGCTCAAAATAATTGTGCAATTTAAAAAAAAAAAAAACTAATAAAAATCTTTCATTGGTTTTTTGCTACATATTTAATTTACGTGAAATCATTTATGATATATTAAGCCATACAAGTCTTAATACCCGGGGTGCCCTTTAAGCTGTCTTGTTAAGATTTAGGAAATGGAATAATTAAATTATTGCTCATCCTCTTAGGATATTGTGAATCAGTGTTCCAACTTCTCTAAAATTAAATATTACTTAACTCCTGTAAAATTAAACATTACAACTCCTCCCTCTGAGGTCAAACTAGGATAATACCATGCATAATACATCCCAGCAAGCATTTTTTGTTTTTAAAAGATGTCTAATAGATGTCAAATAGACATCTAAACATAGTCGTCTTGGTTAAAACAAGGCTAAATTTGAAAATCTAATAGACGTCTAAGAAAAGGTCAAGACAAGTGATTAAATAAACAAAAATTATTGACTACACGTATAAAGTCTGTCTAATATGTATACAGTATGTGACGACTAGTCTAGTTTTGGGCTGTTCTTAGATATTAGATTTTCACTGACAGCCAAAGTTTAACCTTGTTTTCCAAACTGTCTATGTTTAGATGTCTATTAAACACAAAACAAATTCTGGGATATGAATATTGTAAAGCTTGTCCATATTGGATATTTTTATTAACCTAATTTCCATTTTTATTTTAGTCTTTATCTTTAATGTTAATTTAATTTGATCTTTTTCTAAGTAGCAACTGTAACAAACCAATTTCACAGTGGGATTAATGAAGTATTCTCATTCTGAAATACCCATTTTAGCTATTTATAGAGCATAATCATCACCACATCAAAATCTTCCAATGTTTCTCTATGGCACAGAAACTTAAAAATGTTCCAGTCCCCATACAACAGATACAGTATTCAACTGCCACTGGTTCATAGGCATTCAAGGGATAGGCTTACGATAGGTTAGTTCAGGCCAGCAAGTGTTGCATCTTCTTCTGCAAACACACATCAACACAAAAAAAGTTGGACCTGCGATAATTAGCACGAGCAAAATAACACTGGGATACTGCTAACGGAAAACCCTTCACATGATCCTCCACGTAGTCAGATGGTAATTAAAAAAGCTCTGTGTTAATTATTATTTGGGGTGCTGGATGGTACTGTATTGATATGGGATTAAAAATAATGCATGTCCTAATGAAACACCTACATTACTGTCAGCGGTGTTACGTTGGCTCATTAATATACTAATATGTGCTCTTCTGAGAGGTGTGAGATTGTATGTATATGAAGGAGAGAGAGAGAGAGAGAGAGAGACTGCTAAAATTTCATCACAGGTTATTAATGCAGAACAACAGCATAAAGCCTTTAATATGCTAGATGAATCATTCCCTCAATTTAAGTCTCTCATTGTGCATGAGCAAATAGCTCTACAAAGATCACAAGTTGTAATCAGGTTCCTTCATTTATTGTCAGCAAACCTCGGTGCAAAATGCAGTTTTATCCTCTAACAACCAGTAGTATTTTTTAACTTGCTAAAATGTACAATTTTACTATCTATGCATATTTTGTAGCAAACGTAACATACACTCTGACAAAATGACATGAAAATATCATAGAAATTACATAGAAATGTCATTAAAAATAATTGTAATATCCTAGAGCACTCTTAATATCATGAAATAAGCTCTCAGCAGTGATTAGGAATGATATTAACCAATCTTATGCGCAGACACACACTCACAAATGACTGCATCGTTATGCATCTATTAAGATTTAGTCTTTGCTTATTGCCCATATTTTAGCTTCATCAAGATCATAAGGAGTGCTTAATGCAAGTCTTAAAAGAGTCCCGTCGCATTCCAAACAAGGACTCTTCACGCAGCTTAAGGAATTGCCAGTCACATCAGCATGCGCGCAACATCACCATAACTACGCCATTACAACCAAATGATCAATGCTAATTGGTCTCTTTGGAAGACGTTACATTCAAAAATGAGATGCGAGTCACCACAGAGCAGTAATGAAGAATTCATGCTGCGTCTTTGTGGCAAAAGGTCAGTCGCTAACGTTTGCGGCCACTCTCGGCTCGCTTCCATTACCTCTGCCTGCGCTGAAGCTGCTTTTTCCTCCATCTCTCATAAATACTTAACCTGCCCCCTCCCTGGATAGCGCAGTGGAGGACAGAGGCCTCGGATGGATGATGCCCATAAAGCTAGAGGACTTGGGGTCTGAATCTAAAATGGCTCTAGACACCGGAGACGCTGTATATTTTAGTGTTAATTCACCTGCTGTGTCGTCCAAGGCAGCTGCACTAGCGCAAAGATAGCATTGCCAGGTCACTTAGCCTCGACCCGGGCCATCTTAGAGCGAAATGAATGTACTATTTCTGCATTCAAGTCAACTAGAACAAGGGCACTTATTTTGGATGCATCTTTAAAGGACAGCATATGCCACAGAAAGCCTTCACAAGAAGAAGTGACTCACGAGCTTAACATTAAAACCCTGGATTGTTGGTAGCTATAAAAGAGTTCGGGGCACTTATAAGAGACTGGTGCAAAGAGAGTGGTAAGAATACAACTTCTCTGCTCACAGAGACAAATGGATTTGAATGAAATAACTCCTTTTATGGGATTGAAAAAGCAGGCCTTCCGTGTTTTGAGACTTAAAGTATATTGGGTTATAAGCAGGGCTTTACATTAACTTTTTTGATCACCAGCCACTGTGGCTAGTAGATTTCCAACATTACTAGCCACTCGTCATTTTTACTAGCCAAACTTTTGTTGTTGCGAAAATATATTTTATTTGCATAAATTTGCAAAAAATACTTGATTTTAACTTGTATTATGTCCACATGCCTCCTCATTCATTTCACTGTTCTGTGTGTTGTGTATGAGCTTGCTCAATGTGCATGAGCAAATGTGTTGTGTTGCATCGCTATTAGTTTTTATTTCACAGGACTTTTCAGGACTCAAAATTAAGGGTTTACCAGATTTATCTCTGACCAGACCAAAAATAATTATTTCTTAGCCACAAATTTTAAATGTGTCAAACAAGCAAAATATTGCTGTATACATGCTTTTTAATTGAACAAAAGTTTCTTTAAAAAAATTATTGACATTTAATAATATTTATTGCCATGTATCTAAAATATGCACAGTAATCTGTCCTGGCTAAAGGACCCAGATCACAGTACATATAAATGGGTAGTTAATCTCATATTTAAAGCAATGTTATTATAAAAAAAATAATGATAAAAAAAGATAATTTAACTGTAATAACAAAAATAACCGTGAGCAATAGAAAGCATGTAAAAAAACATACCGTGAGTGATAATGTAATAATGATCAGGCGCACACGGTTCATGTTAACAATCTGTTCAAAGAATAATTAAAACGAAAGCAGTGACCGCTGTTGCTTACAAAAGGATATAAATATTTTAAGTTTTTTTTCTTAAAATCAGCAGGACTGTGGGTGTACGATCACCTCTTTTTGGTCAGTCTATTTCAAACAGAACCGATCGGACCAGTTGTGTTTCCTCTATAGGCACGGTTGCTTCGCGCAAGTAAACGGGAGCACACACACGCTGTTTAACAGTGATCTCACGCAAACACAGATATTTTTGTCAGTCATGCTGCTTCTCGATTCTTAGATCATATTTGCACTAATACTGGGTCATTCTTATTGTCGAACCCTGCTTTTAAGAAAACTAGGCCTACCATTTAAAAATGATTTTCAACAGGCCAAAGTGGCAAGTGGCGGTGTCAGTTTAACCTGCCACAGCAGAAATCTACCTGCATTTGGCAGGTGTTAATGTAAAGCCCTGGTTATAACTAGGCCCACACGGAATCTGCGCGCGCAGAATTTAGCAGATTTCCGCAGATTTTTAGCCCATCATTGATTCTGTTTATTTACTGGTGTAAATGTGTGTAAATTTATATTTATTCAGTTTTTAAATAAATTTTAGTAATAATATTGACTAATATGAAAATATTTAGATGATTTATTTACAATACAGTTTGTAGAGTAATATTTCCTTTCTTTTAGTAGAGATTTTATGTGAGAGACTTGCTTTGTTTACCAAATAAAGTAGATCTAATTGGATTTGCATTGTAAACATTAAATAAAAGTTAAAAAGGTGTTCCTTTTTTTTCATATATAAAGGTTTTAGTTATGATACTCCCAAAATCATTCCGCATAAATCCGCAGATTTTTAACAAAATACTCCGCAGAAAGAGCAAAAAATGTCCGCAGATTCCGTCTGGCGCTAGTTATAACTAATCTAAAAACAACAACAACAAAAACAACAACAACATCAACAACAAAAAAAATCACCGTATATTAAAACTTTTACATTTTTAAAAAATATTTTTAATTTGTTATATATATATTAAATATCAATAAATTCTAATATTTCATTTATTATTTCAAAGGATATATGAGCAATATCAAGAGTAGCAGTGCCATATGGCTGTATATCGGCACTGGTGGGAGGCGTGCGTTGGCACGAGGCTGCAGGAAGACTGCATTGAGGGGGTCGCACACCAAAAGCGCTGTTGGGTGGTGCAGCGACGACGTGTTGTGGCGCCAATTGGCGCATCCGGTGTGCGACCGGCTTTAGTGTCCCATCAGTGACGATATACAGCCATAACGCACTGCTACGAGTGTGATATTGCATTTATACAACAGTTCAACGGCATGATCATGTATAAAAAAGAAAATCAAACAGGGAAAGTCAAAACACGGAAAGTACTTTCTTCAACCATTCATTCACATCTGCAGTTGACATCAGAACAGCAGAAGCTGTTACTAATTCAGCAATGTCATTTTAGAGCTAGTATTACATATAGTAATAATACATATATTATTATTATTTTTCTTATAAATTTTTTTATTTTTTGCAATTTTGCTATAGATGACACTACAAGTGCTGAAACACCATGCTTTACTTTTTTAAAAAAAGAAAGAAATTCTAAGAAATACCACTTCTAGTTTATACAATCTTCAAATGCATCTCCAGGAAGACCAAGCCAGGTTTGGATTAACAGTGTAAAACATGCAATTCATTTGCATTCATGAGAAAATGTACTTCAGGACACAATCAGTCGCAGACATTTCCTAGATGACACTTATACCAGCTTTCAGCATCCAGCTCAATCATGTTCAAAAAGGTCATGAAAAGTATGTGTTAAAGTCAAATACTATCATATAGCGTGAAATGGAAGTACACAGTGTTGTACTCACGGCTTCATAAGTGTACTGTGAGAGCTTTTTTGAAGACATCAGGCTGTTCTTTCGTAATTATTCGCTGAAAAAATATCAAATGAAATAACATTCCATCTCTTCAACAAAACCGCTTCTGGGAATAACCTGAAACTACAGCCTTTGGATGCTTGCTGTGTGCTCTCTGTGAATTTATTTAAAACCACCATTGCGTCAGCTGCTATTCATTGAATTTAATTTGATTTAGAGATACAGTCAAGGGACATTTTTTCTGAAAGTGTTTTCAAAAGCATGTTCGCTGACATGAGTTCTTTAATTTCAAGATGCTTAGAAGCTATGCATGGTCATCAAAGACAATGAGAAAAAGAGAGAGAGAGAGAGAGTACACTATCTCCTAACCCCCCTGGGAAGAGTTTGGACATATCGCTGCTCCCTATAAATCTCTTTCTCGCTCCCTCTTTTCTTCTCCATCATTCTCCTTCTGTGAGCGTCTGTTTCTGCCTCTTCATCTGAGAGTAATGAGTGAACACTCTTGCACACTACACCTCATTCATAATTAGTGCTAATAGGCTCTCTCTGGCC
The DNA here is from genome assembly GCA_903798035.1 of Danio albolineatus. NCBI lineage: Eukaryota > Metazoa > Chordata > Actinopteri > Cypriniformes > Danionidae > Danio > Danio albolineatus. Next base: position 11,554,673 of record CAIGQQ010026964.1, on the reverse strand, counting down.
AAATGAATAACCCTCTTTCTCTGATTAAGAGTGGTAAAACCAAGACCAGTTGAGGAAAAGTGGAAATTGAAGGCTTGGTGATTTTCAGACTTTTTTTTTTCTTTATAAAGGAGGGCAATTAAGGGGCCAATATGCACAGAGAGAGGCTAAGAAGAGGTTCATTACACAGAGAATCACTCTAGATGAATTTCCACAAAAAGAATTTTGACTAGATCCACAAACTTTGACATCAGTAATAAGAAATGTATGGGAAGTACAGTATGTTCACCTCACTTAAAAATTTGTTAGGACTATTTGTTTTATCCTCTGCTAGTTATTTTGCCATTAGCAAAACTAACACCCAAGCGTAAAACCTAAATCAAATATTCCAGACAGTGAATTTGGTAAACAAAGCTTGAAACAATACACCGTGTAAGAAATAATATATGGAAATAAATCTATAAAATTAATAAAGTATAGTAGCTCATTAACCAGTTTCTTTACCTTTTTTCAACATCAAAAATTGTCTGAACAGAGATCAAGGTCCCATAATGCGAAGGATGGATGGATGGATGGATGGATGGATGGATGGATGTAAAGATTAATTGCATTTAAAATAACCCTTTAAATAACTCTTTATTAGCAGTGTCAAAAATAATTGTTTCTTCGGTGAACAGAAATGCAGACGCGGACAATTCAGTATCAGTTCAGTAATAGATGCTAACCGGTTAATACGTACTGACGTGGACTTGTAGGGCTGCGCATCGATGGATTAATCTTCAGTGTTTGGACTCTCAGCAGTGAATATTAAACCACGCTGAATTGAACTAAACTGAAAACTGGACTGACACTGTTTCAATTTTTTATAATGCATGTGAAGCTGCTTTGACACAATCTACATTTGTAAAAGTGCTATAGAAATAAAGATGAATTGAATTGAATTGACATGATTTATCTCATATGTGCTATGGTAGCTTACTATGACGAGGGAGGTGAGTGCGAGTAATTAAAACACTGCAACTATTTTAAACGTAAAAACTCTAAACAACTCACTGCATGTGTGTTTGCTGGACAGTTTTTCTCTGATACTGAATTTACAGCAGAAGTCCCTGTTTCACTGCGATTGAGAAAAAGAGGGTAAAATCCATTTCTCTCTCTCTCTTTTTCTCTCTCTCTTTCTCACTGTGGTCATTTGACCTGCTGGCGTGACTTTCCCTCTCCTCTCGGCTGTTACAGTGATACTGCAGTTTATCAGCGTCTTTCATTGGTGACCAGCACCAGAGCTTTAGAGCCAATCGCAGCCCTTTCTGTTGAGCCCGTGACCAATCATAAGATTGTAAGAACTCGTTCGACAGGGCTCATAAAGCGAGCGGGATATTTACATTTCTTTATTTGCTATAAATGCTCATGTTGTTCTTTGCATGTACTTGAGCTTTTAAAGGTACAGTTCATATATTGCATTACAAATTATATAAAAATATAAACATATTAATGCATTTTTCTTGTGCTGCGTAGTAAAATATAAAATTATGGAAAGCATCGTCAAGGCACAGTGATGCACCGAGATCGAATTGAACCGAATCAGAACCCAACCAAACTGTGAGACCAGTGTAGGTTCACATGTCTAATATATATGCTCTTTCACTGGAATAGAGAAAACAATGGAATGGGAATTCGCCAGTTGCAGAATCACCAGTGCTCCACATATGATAACTGTGTGCGAACTCTCACATGACAAATTTCCTGTCAGCGCAGAACATTGGATTGAAACGGATTACTAGAATATTTGCAAATCCCTTTTGGCTCCGACAAGAACTCTCGCTCCTGACTCCATGAGAAGAGGCGGCTGAGGGGTGGCGATGGCGGTGCTGCTGAGGGGGTTTGTTTGAAGTGTTTAAAGCCTGTTTTTCATCCCTGATCCTTCATTATTCTTCTCCCATATATATTACTTCTGACTGAATCTATTTACATTTCAAAATGGCGCGATAGGCTATCAAACGCTCCTTCAACATTGGCAGCATCACCTTGACGGCAACACGCGCAAAGCTCTAAAAATCCTACGCCACCTAGCAGAATGTGCTGTCAATTATTTGATATAGGAAATAAATAAAGAATTAAATATCATGGCACAAAGCTGCGTTTTGCAGAGCATGATTCAATAAGGCTGCTTTTGATAGCAGCAAACGGATTCGCCTCGTTTGGTGCCTAAACCTAGCTAACTGAAGGAGAGTTCTGAGAGAGAAGCAGAAGCACAGAGAAATATCTACATGCTCCAGACAGAACGTGCACGCAGACCTTGTGCAAGCCCTCAGACTGATGTTAAAAGCTTCAGAAACTGTTCCAAACTTTGCCTTCAGCTCCCACACGCAGACACGCACTCTTCTGTGAGCCCTCTCTGTCTCATGCCTCTCTCTCACTCACTCGCTCGCGCTGGAAGACTCAGAAATAAATAAATTAATCCATTTCAGAGTCAGAGATAGTGGTTTCGCTTCAGTGGATCATCTGTAATTGTCACAAATGACAGAATCATTCAGACATTTTCTTTTTTGCATGCATGAACAACTCAAAAATGAAAAAGAGAAGGGGAAATGGATACTGGTAATTGGCTGTAATTGTCTTGTTTTTGAGATGAGGAACGGTGCTTTTGCAGGTCAGATGGATTTAAATGCAAATGTGCACTGTTTTCCACATCACTCTAACTTTAAACCTGCCTTGCATAGCCACAGCCCATTGGTCTGGACTGGAAAGATAATTTCTCATTTCCTCTCTCTCTCTCTCTCTCTCAGAGAATTTGCCCTCGTTCTGAAGGGGAGAGAAAGAGAGCGACACAAGGCAACTTGTGACCAAGGTATCTATAATTGTCATATATCACAAGGTATTTCACAGGCCATTTTTTTATTTCAGCACCCTTAACATGCATGCACTCATGAACTAATGATCTCTTTCTCTCAACAGCCACAGTGAGGAATAAAAGAGACACATAAGCCAAACGTAATACTTTATACTTCAACCTCCTGAAGACTTTCACAGGGCAGCCACTTCATTTCCTAATGCTGGATTTTTCTAATTTCTTTATCTTCGTCATCAAAATTTAAATATTTTTTTAAATCCGGAAATAAACTCTGTTCACTCTTATATGAATTTTGTATGAACAGAACACTGTCATTTAATTGGCATTTTCCAGATTGACTGGCTGGCATCTGAGCAGTTTTCACTATATATCCATCCCATCCCATAATCCCTAAAAACTCCCTTTGTGTGTTTTTTTTTTATAAGATGTGTAATAACAAGTGTTTTGCATTCTTAAGCATGATACGCAGCACAGAATTCATTGGATGTGTTTTTACAAGTCTAACTTGAAATAATATAATATAATATAATATAATATAATATAATATAATATAATAT
>CAIGQQ010026964.1:11518443-11531364 GCA_903798035.1 Danio albolineatus | reverse complement strand
TGTGTGTGTGTGTGTGTGTGTGTGTGTGTGTGTGTGTGTGCCAAAGCATCAAGATTCTTTCAGGGTCCTCTGCATCTGCCTTTCAAATAGATTATCTCTCTCTCTCTCTCTTCTCTCTCTCACCATCTCAGATAGGTAGAGCGTCTATACATATTAAACACAAATGCAGACTACATAACCACAGATGGGTGTATTACCGAGACACAAGGGCAATCCATTTCATAGGTGGGTAATTGGATCTGTCTTTGCAGAATAATTATAATCTAAATCATTCCAACTTCAAGCCTGCCACTTGAGTGTCTTGTTTGTGTGGGAATATGTGTATGGTATACAGCATATTAGAGTGAGAACGTCTTGCATGTGTGCCAATACTGTGTGTGTGTGTGTGTGTGTGTTTGTGCACAGGGGCTGGGATTTCATTTCAGCAAACTCTTGATTATGAATGGCTGGATGATGCTGCAAGGAATTACTCAGTCACTTGACTGTCCAAGCCTCATGACAGCTGGTTCTGTGTTATCTATGTGTGAGGGAGAGAAATGAAGGATTCTGAGGTCCACACTAGATCTAGCAGGAAAACAGTATATATCATAGATTCAAAGCATGTTCAAGGAAAATTCTAAGTCGGTTGTAAGTTAAACTCAGTTTAAATGGATGATTGTGGCGCTATAACCATTAACAGCAAAAAAAAAAAAAAACAGGTCAATTTGTAAATGGGTTACACTTTCCAATACTCTATATTCATTAACCTGGGTAAACCTCAACTAACACAAACACACACAGTTTCTCACTGTCAACATTGTGATATGTTTACTTTTTTGTTCTTCTTTACCTAATTTTATATTTTTACCGTCATGGCAATTTACGACTAAAATAATCAGCCAAATGAAGTAAAGTTTTTTTACAATCTCTAAAATACTTTTTTTAAAAGTAAGAACGGGTAAAAAATTCAACAAAAATAAACAATATCTAGGCGGTTCATTCCGCTGTGGCGACCCCGGATTAATAAAGGGACTAAGCCGAAAAGAAAATGAATGAATGGATAAACAATATCTACTGAGTATGAAAAATTACATTGTTTTCACCACAAACATAAGCTTTAACGCACTGACAAAGCTGATCATCATTCTGAAATCAAATAATGCTACAACGCTTCCTAGATCTGAAGGCTAGATTTACTACTGCTGTAGACTATTTGACAAATCTGCCAAAGCATTTCGGTCTTGAAGGCCGTGAACAACACAAACAGCTGTAATATTACAAGCCTCTGAGCACAGGTTTAAGTTTTTCATGACGGCTCTGAACCAATCGCCATCTGGAGGGCAGGTTCTGCTGGTCGGGGCGGAGTTTTCTAGACTATTTAAAGTGCGGCGGTGCAAAGTGTGCGAGAATCCAGTGTACCTTAGAGGACACGCGAGGGGGAGGAAAGCGCGTCTGTTTTGGAGACCTTGCGGAATACACACAGCACGAGCACCGATGGAGAGAAAGGACCGTTAGCCATAGTCCTGGGGAAATACGCAGGTATGCGGTCGCTCGAGGTGTTGTGTTGTGAACTTGTTAACGAGATCTCCGCGAGCAGTGCAACGTCGACTCGCCCTCTGCCTCTTTGTGCTGCGCTCTGCGCGACTGGCTTGTTTACGCAGCCAGGTGCGCGTGGTTCATTGTGTTGTGAGGTGACTACTATGGCTGTTTACCCAGACGGCGTTTTCAAGCGCGTCAGACTGTTTCTAGTGTGACACTCACATAACCCTTTTGTATTTCAGAAGCAGTATTCCATGTCTCTCCTCTGCCCTGTTATTGATGGGAAACCAACTGGACCGGATCACCCACCTGAACTACAGCGAGCTACCCACCGGGGATCCATCGGGCATCGAGAAGGACGAGTTGCGTGTTGGCGTGGCGTATTTCTTTTCCGATGAGGAGGAAGAGCTGGATGATCGATCACAGTCGGACAGCTTTAAAGACAACAACAGCCCGAGCAAAGACGGTCCGGTTGCGCGCAACGAAATCGAGTACACGGCTTTCTGCTGCCAGGAATGTATTTACTCCAAACTGCGCGAAAACGAGGACCTGAATGTTTATTCGGTGAAAACTTTATTGACCATGTGCAAACCAGGGGATCTACTGGAGTTAGTGGCCAACGCACAACCCCCGCACTGGGCGATCTTCGAGGGGGAGGACCAGGTTATTCACCTCTACAAGGGGGAGATTCGCAAGGACAGCTTGTTTGAGATCAGCTGCGGTCGGCAGGCTAGGATAGTGAACAATCGGTACCGCTACCGGCCGCTGCCCGCTGATTTGGTGATGCAGAACGCGAGCGGGCACGTGGGGCTCAGCAGTGGCGAGATTTGCTGGACGAACTCGGAAAGTTTCGCAGCGTGGTGCCGTTTCGGCAAGCGGGAGTTTAAAGCGGGCGGGGAGGTGCACTCGGTCGAGCAGCGTTACTTTCTGAAGGTGCACCTGTCCGAGAGCACCGCGCACACGCTCATGTTCCGCAGCCTGGAGGAAATGATACGCGAGAGACGGCGCGTGGACGCCAGCGGCATCCTGAAGGAGCTGTCGCTGGTGACCGGCAAGGAATGAGCGCTTGGGACTCTCTGCATGCCTTGAGCAAGGGCTGCCTATACCTTCATTTCAGGACTTTGGGAGGGTTGTTGCGTATTTGTGTGAACATGTTTTGGCAAAGACAACGCCCCTTTTGGTTGTGCTGTGAGAACCGATGGCCCCACTAAAGTCACCCTGTACCTTTAAAAAGGAAAAAGATAAACCATAAGGTGAGCCCTCATCACAGATATCGCCCATGAACCGATTCAGCCCCTCTCAAATTCGCACCCGAGCCCTGCTGCGGCAGATGGTGACCACGACGCGTTCATATGTCTGTGGCAAGCCGTTTCGACATTTACTCCTTATAACTAATATGTTGTTCTTAACTCTACAATTCATATAATATCTAGTGCCTATTCTAGTTGTGAGTAACATCTGTAGTCATACTTGTGATTGAAGCCGTCACTCTGACTGGTCATTACATATGACCAGTGAAAAGCAAATGTTAAGACAACTGAGATATAGGCTAAAGCCAAATAGTAGCTGATTAAAATAGGTCTAATGATTGGTTGCTAGGCAAACTGCACAATCATCTAAAACACAGACCCACAAAAGCAAAAATGGTAATTTTGTATCGTTTGGGATAATTGGCTTGCAGTAAAATACTAGTTGAATGGATGAATAATTGGTGAAACTGGTTTCACTGCTTGCTCATTACTTCATAAAACGAATACTGGTAACACAAACACTTTAATTGGTTTAAAGGAATAATTGTGAAACAACTTGCCATATGTCTCTTATTTGACTGAACTCGAGAGCTTTAATAATATTAAATGTGGAGCTCTGGTATTGCGCATCTGCCCAGCTGCATTAGTTCCTCTAAGCCCCTACAGGCGACAACACACGAGCCTTTGTTTTCATTCTGTTACCAACAAATGCAGCGAACGTTCTTCTGTTTTTGGAGTCCATATTTTTGTATTTCAGTTAGTACGTTTTAAAAAAACTGTTTTTATTTAAATAAACGTAGATTGCCCTCTGAAAATTGCGTTGGTCTCCAGCATACTTCTTTGCATACTGTTTTGCCTGTGTATAAATGCCATAAGCGAGCACGTGCTGGCTGAGGCAACCTCACGCGAGACAGATGCATTGTAATTCAACACATCAGCCTTCTGTATCGTTCACAGTATCGACCATCCCTTCATTTGATTTTGAAGGATTTATTTCCGCCAGTAAGACGGTCGTTTGTTATCATTGCTGCATTAGTATGCCTTATGGGCAGCTGCTGATGCATGGAGACATCGTCCTTTTGTTCCAGACTTGTTATTGTTGATAATCACCAATGTGACTCTTAGGAGACATTAACGTTCTTCATCTTCTAAAAAAACTGCCTCTAAGGTATTTAATTCTACAGGCTGTTTGGTCTATGTAACTTTAATTATACATATCAACTTTACAGCTGCACTGCTTGTGCTACAAAACACATACATTCAAATTAACTGCAGTCTCCATTTTTTTGCTGCAAGGTTTGCATTAAGTAATGAGAGAGCTGTGTGTATGTGTGTGAATAGACACTCTGTAACAGCAGTAAATATGGTCATGCTCTGTTTGTTTTCCTATTAGAGGCTGTAGGCTGCAGTTGGGATCATTTATGCTTTATGTTCAGTGGGGCTTGATTGGCCCACAGGTCTGTGTTGCTGGACCCCTTACAAAATTTGTGCTGGCCAACACTAACAAGTCATTCTGAAAATCGGTATGGATCTCAAGCAAAGCTGAAGTCCACTGTACAGGCTTAGCTTTTGTGCTGCGGTTCAACAATGTAGCTGTGAGTTGTGCATTGATTTATACATTGCAGCCAGAGAGAGTCGTTTCTAAAATTTCACCCATGCTGAAATATTTACCAGGCTAGTTGCTGTAGTGTGCGTTCAACATTTGTATTCATTCCACACATACACCCCTTATGGCCTATTCTCTTTGTGCACCTCTTTTCCAGGTCACAATGTTAATCACAAACCCTCATCACACACAACGTGTTTTGTCAGGTGTGCCAGTTTGAGCCGTTAATATGGAAAGCCGGTGATTGTACAGATGAGTGAAAACAAGTGGGGCAGGTTTCTAAAGGCTTGGGATATAATACTCACCAACTGTCAGATGAGTTCACAGTAAATGTTACAGGCTTGGGGGTGAATTCGCTATACTTTTTACATTGGCAAATCCAGTCCAACCAGGCACTTAATGAGCTGAAAGTGTAGCAATGTGTGTTTTGCAATGAATTATGATTTATTTTAGAGCAAATTTGCCTCTTTTCTGTTTAAATTAGGCTCATTATTTCAAATCTTTTCGAGTTTGTTGTTTTATGAGGTTTTCTGCCTTCTTCAGACACCTTCTTTTGTGTTTAACAGAAGAAAGAAACCCATAAAGGTTTCCACTTATGGGTGAGTAAATAGTGAGTTTAATTACATTTTTTGGGTGAACTATCCCTTTAAAAATGTATTACAAGAAGATAGATTTGTGTACGTTTTCTACAGATTATTACTGAAAAATATCATAACCAAACTTATATACACGCTATAGTAAAGCACACTTATATCAAAGGATTGATGCTGTAAAGTAAATTGGGCGTCTTCCACCACTTAAAACACAGAACTGAACCAAATGCCTTGAGTATTTGCGTTTACACTGTACTGACAAATATGGTCGCGGAATAGCAGAATTTAACACCCACAGCCTCATTTTCTTTAACCTAGAGTGTGTCATTTCCAATCTTGTCTCACCACATTGTTGTTCATCATTCCCAGCAGCCCCAGTAACCCACTTTTTTTTACTAGACCATTTGTGGAATCCCCTTTTCTTTGACATTAGCCCACCCCGCGCCTCATTTTCCCTTCCTCTAAGCATGACAATCTGTCACCTGTACCAGCCTTTTTTTCCGAAGCTGGAAATTTAGGATAGTGGGGCAGCAGGCTATATGTGGAGAATGAGGACAGGATTGAAGGAGCGATTGGGCTGAGGGAGTAGATGTTGCCAACATGAGCTGAACAGAATATCTTTAGCCTGAAACAAAGTCTGCCTCTTGGTGATATGCCATATGTGTGCCGTCCTGTTTTGTGTGTCACACTTCGTAACCTGTTACTGGGGAAACCTCAGCCAGTCATTTGGCTTGCGTCTACTGCATATTGTTTTACTAGATGCCCAGCGAGAGGATGAATGCATATCCAGACACTTTAAAGGAGAGCATTGTTGTTTTTACATTGATTAAAGAACTAATGATAATGCATTTGCTTCTGCTGAGGGAGAATTATGCATAGCATCTGCGCTCTGCAGAAATCCTGCTTCCTTCTCAGACTTGATCGGATATTCATTTAAACCAGCAGGCTAGCTGGTAATCTGGCCTCAGGAGAAGCATTCAGACTCATTTGTTTTTGTTTTTTTCCTTTCATTTTCTTTTCGTCAATTACGTTTCACAGTGATGTCAAATTATTTGTCTAGAATCATGTAATATTGCTGAAATTATGGTGCACTAAAAACTACATTGGAATTTTAGATTCTGTGTAACGGTCCATGAGCATTGCTAGACATTTTTTTTACTAGAATATGAGATGCTGGTAAATACCGCTGCACTCCAGTGTAAAATAAATAAATGAAAAGAGAGCGAAATTCTTATGTGTCAGTGGCATATGCTGACTTATGAATGATTTTCAATCAAGTCATGCGTTTTCTATTAGCAGAACTGGTGATGCCGGAATTGTCTCATTTGATCTAAGCGGTTGATCAGGTTTGCAAAAGGGTCTGAAACGGTTCACTTTGTTTGATTCATTTGTAGAGTTCACTCATGCACTTAATCATTTGTAGGGGCTTCTCTCATCAAATCAGTAAAGGAATATTTTATACATTGGAAACAATCTATTGCTGCTGTCTTTGTTTTTGAACAAGTTTTTATTGCACATGCAGTTTTTACATGACTATTTATATCCAAAAACAGAATTCAGTTGCTAAAATATAGGCTTTTTTATTATTATTTTGACAGGAGTTATATGCCACAGTAGTGTAGAGAGAATAGAAAAGCCCCTGCTGTAACATCTGTTATAAACAATATTCAGATTTCTGTATTATATTATTTTACACATCTATTTATCATATCATGTAATCTAAATGTAAATAAGGCTCCATTTACACATTATATTAAGCAGTTTCATGAATCTGATCACATAATTTAAACACGTTTTGAGTTTTTCCAAAAGTAGTAGTAGTTGAAAACCCCTTTGATCAGATTGATTTCATAGACTCATAGAGGTTCACAGCCAAAATAAGATAACCAATTCTTTAAAGGCACCAAAACCAGGTATTCATACATTTTGCTGTAATGTACCAAAACAGTTGGTAAGAATCATAGTTGCCATCTGAGATCCTCATAATTTGCTTTTTATCTGGTTAACACGCTATGCAATATGGGGGTTCACATACCATGTAGTATGCAATAGACGATTGAAAATTAATACCAGGTGGTTACCTTGGAAATCTCCACCATATAAATGCTTTGGTCAGAGATGGTAAGTAACAAAGTACAAATACTGTATTACTGTACTTAAATGAATTTTTGTCAGCACTATATGTTTTTTCAGCTCATTATGTTTTCACATTAATATCTGCACTTTCTATTTACATTTTTAAGACAGGCTGGTTGCTTTAGTTCTAATTTGCTTGGTGTTGAGCATGAATGCTGGGTCCTGGCTGGACCAGGAGGCATTTTTGTGTGGCGTTTGCATGTTCTCTACTTGTCTGTGTGGGTTTCTTCCAGGTGATCAGGTTTCTCTCACAGTCCAAAGATATGTGATGCAGGTTAATTGGTTTCACTGAATTGCCCATAGTGTGTGATTGGGAGAGTGTGTGTTTGGGTTTTCCAGTCACTGGGTTGTGGCTGTAAGGGCATCTGCTGTATAAAACCATTGACAGAAAAACTGACTGTTCATTTCGCTGTGGTGAATGAATAAGGCAAAGGAAAATAAGTGAGTGGTGTCAAGATCACTATTGCCCTCACAGCAAGAAGGTCGCTGGTTCGAGCCTCAGCTGGGTCATTTCTGTGTGGAGTTTGCATGTTCTCCCTGTGTTGGTGTGGGTTTTCCCCGGTGCTCCGGTTTTCCCAACAAGTCCAAAGACATGCGATATAGGTGAACTGGGTAAGCTAAATTGGCCCTAGTGTATGTGTGTGAATGAGTGTGTGTGGAAGTTTCCCAGTGATGGGTTGCAGCTGGAAGGGCATCCACTGCGAAAAAAAACCTGCTGGATAAGAAATAAATAAATATTGTTATTGTCACTGTGCACCTGGTGACTGTCTCAGCTAGGCAAACATGCACTGAAGACTAGTAGGCTAGTTTATGAAGCAACATGCAGGAAGTAACAAGACTGGATAATGTAGATAAGACAGAGGGACTCAGAGATGTAATGACTGATCATAAACAGACATCACCCATGGGCATATCAGAGGGATATGTTTCAAATTTGGCGTTAAAAAAGGATTCCTGGCTGTTACGCTGTGAACTGTCGACCCACAATGTAATTAAAAGTATTCACAGCTGAGTTTGAGAAGCCACATATAGAGATCAATTAAATATTTTTAATATTATCTTACTATAATTATAAATATTATGTTGATATCGCTCTCTTGCCATGAGCCAGTAAATTCTTTGAGTAAACCCCTCGATTTTCTGTCAGTAATGTTATTGTAAATTCACACTTGTGCATATTTTGCCATCACATTAACTATAGAGCAGCTCATGTGATGTTAACGTTATTTAGTTAATTTGTCAAAGTTAGTTAACTTACTGTAGCTAACTACATATGTTAGATTATTCAGCTCTCCTTTTCATTGGCGGTTCAATTCAAATGAATGAATCGTAATGGCTAACAAAATAACAAATGTTAGATCTTTTGTATCAACGCATCATGATGCGAAGTCCAGCAGTGTGAGACTCGTATAGGTATTTATAATGTCTACTTTTTACTTAAGCACATGCCAGAGCCCATACTGTACTTCTTTACTTGAATTGAGCAAAAAAGTGTAGCCAGTAGTTCTACCAGAGTTGTTTCTTCTACTTGAGTAAAGGATGTGTGTACTTTTGCCACCTCTGACTGTGGTATGTGAATATGGTAGTCATCACAGTAAAGATAGCATTGTCACAGACCTTTTGTAGGGCACATTATTTTAAGGCACATCTACATATATTTTCTGCATACATATACAGATAATCAGGATTTTATGTAAATCTCTACGGCACATCCATAGTGATTCTGTACTGTAGGAGCTTATTGAGATGAATTCACTGTATCAAGACATGGTGAACTGGCCAGAGCAGGAGTGTGTATAGGGGATCCTTAGAGAGCAGATTAGACTCTAGGTCATGTCATATTATAGGCTCTTTTTATAATTCCACCGCATAATGCACCACATTGCAGAATTCAGCAAATTCTGTTTCACGCTTCTGAGCAAGAGACCGCTGCTGGCTGTCAAAGAGCGCTGTCTGATAAAAATTCAAACAGAGTTCCAGAAAGCATCTACAATGACTCAACAAAATCAACATATAGTGTGCGAGGCGAGCAGCTAGCGAAGGCTTGGGTTTGAAAACGCTGAGAACTTTATTTTTTTATGTTTTCTTATCGATCATCATGTCAGGGTGAGTGCAGGCATGTTTAGATTGAATGAAGGTGGCTAGTGGACACTGTTTGATAGGTTGTGCCACCTGTAGAACAATGAGCTGGATTGTTTACACAACGCCCAACAGCCTTATTATGTTAATGCTTTGTGTTCTTATGCGAGTCCCTGCAGACCCCTGACAGTCCCCTTTTTATGTTTATTCTGCTCCCACTAAGCTCACGTTGGCTTACGCCAGGCCACGCCAAAGTTCTCACTCTGCACCCAATTACTGTAGAAGTGTTTGCTCCTCTTGCTGGCTGCCTCTGAACCATGCTGTGAACATGGACAGCGATGGCAGGGGAAAAACAGCCTGCTTCATGAAAAATGACAGTTCTCCTTTAAAAAAAAAATGAAGCAATTTCTCACCAATCTCTCTAAGGTTTGGATCAGAAGAGGCCCGTTTCTTTTGTGTGGTGAACTGAGACTTGCTGTAGTTGAGTCTTGGGGAAAAGTGGATTTCACAGCTGCTGGTGATGGTGGTGGAGCATTGTAGATTCTGGTCCTAAAATCAGAGATTAGATTTATTATTAATTTTTTTTATCTTAATTGTTTCTCCAAGGTGGCAATGAGATCAGCTATAGAGCAAATGGATTCTTTATTATGCTTCTCAGATTGTAATTTTTATTAGTTTTTGTCAGAATCTGTTTACATGTGTGCTACGCTAACAACAAGTGTTAATGAGGTCCTCGTTTGACTGCCATTGGACTGATTATGTACTGAAAACACTTTACAAAATGTGACATGTAGTAAATTCATGTTAATTGCTAACATGAACAATGCTAGTAACAGTATTTACTAAAATAAACAATACTTTCAATAAGTACAGCATTTATTAATAGTTCAACATTTACTAATGCATATTTACAACCCAACACTACTTAACATTGAACAACTGCTTTCATTAACTAGCATTAGCAACCATGAACAAATACGTTACTAAATATATAGTTCATTGTTTGTCCATGTTAGTAAGTACATTAATTATATGTCGTATATCAAATGTGTTCAAATGGCCGAGAAAAGGAACGCCTATTCTCCACCTACAGACCAAACATGATCCTTATGTGTTCTCACTAAAGCAGGGGGCTCTGTTTCAATGATCTAAGCGCAAAGTCTAAAGCACATGGCACAAAAGCATTTAGGGCTTGTCCAAATTTTTATTTGTTATTTGAAGGCCGAAAAAATACACTCTGAGCCCTGGCGCATGGTCTAACAAGGTTGTGCTTATTCTCTTAATGAGTTAAGGGTGTGTTTTCAGCATAACGTGCGTTAAACAAATCAGAGTCTCATTTCACATTCCTTTTAAAAGTCAGTTACGTCGCATCATGGTGCATTTGCTATTTACGGACTTTGGCAGACTTTTGTAAGTGGAAAAACTGAATGCTTCACTATAGCGAGAAAACAGTTTAACAAACCATCTGCATGAGGATGAAAAACGAGCCTCCTCCATTTGGCCTCTTTACTTTCTCTCTTTTTTTTTACTTTTACTCTTTACTCCTTTACTTTCGTGGAGTAAGGAAAGGGTGCTGTACGTACTCCACTGAAGACATTCATTAGCCTACATATTTAATTTTGTTTGTTAAGCATTGTTTGTAATCTTGTTAAGATTAAATATATGTAGAAATACAGAAATATTTCTAAATTCAGTTCTAATTTCCAGCAAAAGAATAAATGAACAGTAATAAAGTCTGGTCAAAAAACTGAGTTATATCCAAAATCACATCTTATTCTTATGCCCCATAATGCATACGTCTCCAAAAACCGACAGGTGGACAAATCTAAGCTTGTTTTAATTAGAGTAAATATAAATATGCATATAATAAATAATACTGCTAATAATACTAACATTATACAAATGCAAATTGTCATGAATAGACTGAAAAACCCCTCTGAGTTGAAGGCATGGAGGTTATAGTTTTTACATTTATGTAGAAAATAATAATTTTTGTAACATTTTAATCATTTATTTTTTTTCATATGAAAAGATATTTGTGTATTGCTGTAACTCCTGTGTCTTTGGACCCACATATGTGCACAACTGCGCTCTGCTGGACTTTAGACTAGCTTTTAGTAGCTCAATGGCACATTCTATTTCAGTTCTTCAAAATAGCAATGCATCAACAATACGCCTGCTTTTTAGACCAGAACACCCATGAGTCCACAGAGTGGTGAAAATTAATTTGCTATTTAAACAACGTGCTGCAAAACATGAAGATCAGAGATGCACTGGTATGAAAATAGCAACAAATTGCACCGAACACGATTTGTGCCTTATTTCGCCGGGTGTATTATAGGGCCCAAGGTGTTTATGGTTTGCTGCACATATTTTGATTCTTCAGTACTGTTTTGGGTCTAATGGATAGGAATAGTCATTCACAGGCTGCATGTGCAATAAAAAGCTTTGACATTGAAAAATGATAAAAGACAATTGCAGTGAATTGTAGGTAAATATCCACCTTATCCATCACTCTTTTTTGTTTTCTCTCTTTAGTATGCCTTACTATTTCAGTGAGATAAACATTACACATGAATTCTCCAAGAAAACACAACAATGTGAAGTGTTTTAGACATTTTGGGGTTTTCGTTTGCAAACCTGTCTCTGCAATTAGAGGAAAAGAGATTATTTTGGCATTACTAGTTCTGATTCTAAACAGATGATAGACAGGTTTTTGAAGAAAACACATTTAAAAATTGTGTTAATATCAGACTGAAGCGGTATTGCCTGACCACTGGAGACACTGAAAATGCAGCTTAAAACCAGGATAAAACAGGGTCAGTGTTATTCAGGACTCATGTGCCCGCTTAGTAACAGTCGAACGTATCCAGTATTCCAAAGAAGACAGGCATACAGGTTCAGAATGAGGGGAGAGAGTATTTTTGTTTTATTTTGTTCTTTTAACATTAAGGCATTTAGTGTTATTTTTGACTAAAGAGTCAACATATAATCATCTGCCAGTATTTTAACTGGTTTAACTATTGTCAACAGAGGTTTCATTTTACACATAATGTATGTTGCCCTAGCGTCTCACATAGAAATCTGATATATGGCAATATATGCAAATTACACATATTGCATACTAGTACACATTTTGGATTTCACATAATTTTATCAAAAAAATGTAAAACTAGCTTTATATATAAATATTTACACATATTTGTAATTTTAATTGTTGGAAAAAAGATGAAAACAATGTAATATGCCATTTTTTGCAATATTTCTAAATATAAGCTGCATATATGATACATATTTTAAGTATGTAAAATCCAAATATAAATTTGTATCTCATCTGTAATTTGGATATATTTCCATATTGTTACGGATCGGTCAGGCTCTCACGACCCTCAATCACGAAGATCACCATCACCTGAATTCTAATGAGCACCAGCTGCATCACATTCACGAGCACCAGTTAAATGCACAGCCCTCTGATCGCTCAGTGTCCAGGCTCGTTCCAACGAAAGCGGACACTGAGCGACAACTCTGCGTAGTCATCCTCAGAATATCAAACTTGTACTTATCTTGTCTTTGTCTCTTCCTCCTAGTCCTCCTGGTCATCCCGAGTCGTCCTGTTCCATCGTGTCCTGTCTTCAGTCCCCTCGTCTGGCTTTTGTATCTGGTGTGTGCTGTATATCCTCCTATGTCCAGTCTACCCTGTCACGGAGGAAAAGGCTATTCTCCATCACCGATCCTC
>CAIGQQ010026964.1:11474882-11518433 GCA_903798035.1 Danio albolineatus | reverse complement strand
AATCCACCATTATTACACTTACCTGGTTTCCTGTCCGCTTCATAACACATATATCATTTCTTTCTATATGGCAGCACGTAAAAAATAATAATGTTCTGTACAAACAAAACAAATTTGAGAAATATATAATATTTTTTTCCATCCACCTATTTTTATGCGCATTTTGAAATATTGCATAAAATTTTTAATAGACACTTTTGAATAAATTTAGAAAATGTGCATAAAAAAGCCTTTTGCACACAACTGAGTAGGATAAACTCTTAAAATAAATTTCTACAATGGAAACACGTTTACAAAATAGATTCCATCATGCGCATGTGAATTTAATTAAATGTAGTACGATGGGATTGCATTAATGGACAAACCAAACTTTGTGCTTCTAAACACCACCGCGAGTTCATTGCGTTTTATCCTCTAAGGAGCAAGTCATTTATTCTATAAGGAAAAAAGCACACAGACGCTTTTTCAACCACAGCAAATTCCATTTTTCTTTTTGATGCCACATTTCTAGGAGTTGATGATTTAGTTCTCTTTGATTCATTCATTGGACAGAAATTTATCCGCATTTTAAATTCCAGTTTTGCACATAAATCTAATTCACATCAGAAGTATTTAATGTATTTAGGGATCAAAGGATCACTAAAAGAGACTATTAAAGACATACATACATAATATTTGAGGGAACAGATCACCTCCTATTTCTCAAGGATAAAAAAAAATCTGTCATCATTTACTCACCCTCATGTCATTCACAAGCTTTATGACAAGGTGCACATGAACTACTTTAAGTACCTTTCATGAGATTTTTTTTTTCATATCAACGTCAGTCTCTATTCACTTTGATTAAAAGGATAAAAAAAACAACAGAAAATAAAAATAGTTTTGCCAAGCTAATTTAAGATGGCATAAGACTATGCAAGTAAAGGCAGAATTTTCTTCTCTCTTTTTTTTGGATGAGCCATCTCCATTTTAGTCTTATGAAACAGTTAAGTCTCAGGAAAGTGTATCTGTTTTACATCTACATACTGAGCATAGCACTGCTACAGTAATATTATACAGTTTTAATTGGTTTTGTCGGACTCAAATGTGGGCAAAACAAATCAAGAGGAAACTTAATTTAGCAGTTGGGGCACTGGCGCTCACAGACAAACACACACACACACACATAGTGGTGCCCATAACTTTCCACTCCTCCTCTCATATTTCACCTGCTCTCTCTGTCTGTGAGTTAATGAGAGAGTCAGAGGTGCAGGATTAGATGCACCGCTCTCTCTCTTTTCTCTGTCTTTCTGCTGGACTGAGCACAATGCCATATACCTTTGTTTCCCCTCCTCTATCACACACCCTTCTGTTTTCTGTTTCTCCTATATGGTTAGTCACATTGACACATATTTGTTCTGCATTTATTAGCACTGCTGCTGTTATATATTCTGATTTTTGCCCTCCTTCCATTTTGGGTTGTGTGTTTCTCCATGCCTGGGCTCGTTTGCCCGTTCTGCCAAAGCCAATCACACACACTACTGCTGCGTTTGTGATTTTACACACATCTCATTCTTGCCGTCTAATGCTTAAACAAACATGCACAGCACACATCAGTCTGCCTTTCTCCTGCTCTCATTTAGATTTTTTTCTCTTTTCAGTCACATGCTCAGCTCGACCTTTCTCTCCCTCATTCAGCGTCTCGCCTCTTTCTCTTCGTCCTCCTTTTCCTTGGTTAAGCACTGCATTTATTTCTCAGCTTGACTGTCCTTTGACCAAGACCTTTCCCCTCCTGCATTTTAGCAGTTGCTCCTCCATAACAGCAATCACAACCCCCACAGGTGTCTCGTGCACACACTGTCTCTACTTTTTTCCTCACAGCACAAAATTGGCAAAGGCACAGAGACTATGACAGGAGGATGACAGCGCTTGATTGGAGATGAACACAGCGCGAGTGAAATTCGAATCATAGGAGTATTTCTCTCTTTTTATTTTGCTTCTTAAACTAAGCAGTATTGTATAACAGCAGCTGAACTACATGTTTTAACGTATGATTGGCCTGGTAGTAATTTGTCTTTGCTTAGTTATCCATTTGTACAATTAAGGGGATCGTTCACAGCAAAATTTACTCAGTTTAGATAGTATTTGGTCTCTCTCTAGATTCAGTTAATGTTACTCAAGTTAATGAGACAATGACAGGATTAATTAGGAGATGGTGATGATTATAAATGATCTGCTGTTGTTAAGCAGAAACTCAGAAAAGAACTACATCTGACTTCAGTCACAGTCTTTGATGAAATCAGCTCAAATTTAATACATTGATATCATACATCTCTCAAAATCTCAGCAGAGGATCAACTCGATCAATAAGCAACTCCGCAAACAGCAGCTTTACTTATTACCAACCTATTTGCCCTTATTTAAAGAGGGACCAAATACTCTCTGAACCGAGTAAGTTTTACTCAGAGGATTTCATCCTTCACTTGTTTCAAACCTGTTTGACTTTTTTCTTTTGTTGAACACAAAGGATATTTTGAAAAAACCTGAAAACCTGTAACCATTGACTTCCACAGTATTTGTCTTTCTTACTATTGAAGTCAATAGTTACAGGTTTTAGTAAAAATGTATTGTAGTGTTCTACAAAATAAAGAAACTCATAAAGGTTTGAAACAACTTGAGGGTGAGTAAATGTTTGTTTTTGGGTGATTTGTCACTTAAACAAATGATGTTTATTTATGTGACTATTTTTAAGCAGTTTCATGTATTTGTTTCTATTACTTTTTATAACAGCTTGTAATAACTTTACATTCTTTGAGCTCACACTTTAACTAAAACCTGTAGTTTTTTTAATTACCTAAACTAAAGTGTATGTAAAATATGTTTTTGCAGTGAAAATCCAAAGTTGTTACATGTATTTTCATGCGTCCAAAATGAATTGTAAACGAGTTGATTGATTCACTGGTGCCTTTGCTAGCATATCCTTCTTACAGTGAAAATAATATATAAAAAAATATAAAATAAATATAATGTTTAGTTTTTTTGTTTTTTTTTGGAAAATGCAGACAAGTAATAAACCATTAAAGATTAAGGGTCTAATTTAAATTTTACTACATAAGAACAACAAAACACTGTGCTTGTACACAACCTGACAAAAGTTTTCTCGTCAAGCCCAGTTGTAAGAGCAACCAGTAGAGTGACTCCTAGTTGATCATTTGGAAAAGTGGCAGAAGGTAGATTTTTCTAATGAATCATCTGTTAAACTGCATCAATCATCTCAAATACTACAGAAGATCTATTGGAACCTGCATGGATGCTAGATTCTCACAGAAATCAGTCAAGTTTGGTGAAGGAAAAGTCATGGTCTGGGGTTACATTCAGTATGGAGGCATGCTAGAGATCTGCAGAGCGGATGGCAACATCAACAGCCTGAGGTATCAAGGCATTTGTGCTGTTCGTTACATTACAAACAACAAGAGGGCATATTCTTAAGCAGGATAGCACTCCTTCTCATACTTTAGCCTCCACATCAAAGTTCCTGAAAGCAAAGGTCAAGGTGCTCTAGGATTGGCCAGCCCAGTCCCCAGGTATGAACATTATCGAGCATGTCTGGGGTAAGATGGAGGAGGAAGCATTGGAGATGATTTCAAAGAATCTTGATGAACTTTGGGATTCCTGCAGGAACGCTTTCTTTGCCATTCCAGATGACTTTATTAATAAGTTATTTGGGTCAGTGCAGAGATGTATGGATTCAGTCCTCCAAGCTTATTTGAGTCATACACAATATAATATAATTCTTTTTCCACTCCACCATGACTTTATTTTCTATACTGTACATTATTTCTGTTTACCAAATTATTTCATTTACCAAATGATCAACTAAAAGTCAAGTTATTATTTGTTGCTCCTAAAACTTGGATATGCAACAAAACTTTTGTCAGGTAGTGTATTAGAACATTTTAAAAAAAGCAAACAAGACTCTCTCCATCCCACCAAGCAATTTTGTCTTTAATATACCTCTAACAGTCATCTAAGCATAGATGTCTTGGCTAAAACAAGGCTACATTTTGGGTGTCAGTAAAACTGTAATAGTCTATCATTAAATAGACAGATTAGACTGAGTTCACATATGGCCCGTTTCCACTGAGTGGTACAGTACGGTACGGTACGGGTCGGTACGGGTCACCTTTATCAGGCTTGCGTTTCCACTGCAAAAGGGTACTCTTTTGGTGGGCGTGGTGTATGACAGAAAGTTTGTCGACGTCATTTTCGCTCGAGGAAATGTTTACAGTAAAGCTTTATGGGTCGTTCACAAATCATACGAGAAGCACTTCTCACAAAACAGATGCTTTATTATACACATAAACACTGGTGTATAAATGTTCATTACTGACTGAACATGATCTGATTATAACTGCAGATCAATGATGTGAAATAGCCTACTGTCCGCGATTATATGCCCCGTCTGTGCAAACCTCTCATCTGTGTCTTTAATCTTCACCAGTACATGCAGCCTCTCCGCCATTATTCTCTCGTTAGAGAGTAACTCCGTCATTCCCAGTTTATAATAGTCCAGGTTAAGATCTTTGTTATTTCAAACATTGACGCGCACGCGATCGCTAGCGACAAAGCGAAAGCACTCGCCCTCGCGCTTTTGAGCTCGTAACCCATAACAATCTGCTCTTCTCTCAGCTCTGTGGCCGTTCAAGACGACGACAATGTTTGTTTAAGCTCGGGTCGACCATGGCTCGTTATTATATGCTGATATTATTTCGGAGCATTGTCTCTCAGCTGTGTATTAAACATGGCGGGTCTTTTGTTTTCATTCTGCTTGTTGCGTGAGCAAATGACGTATCTCTCTGAAAGCCAATGGTGTTCAGCTGCGCGTCTAGCTCCGCCTTTTCGTCACCATTTGGTACGCTTGGGACCCATTGCAAAGGGTGACTAAAAAGTGGTACGGTACGGTTCGGTTCGGTACGCTTTTAGACAGTGGAAACGGCCTTAAAAGCGTACCGAACTGTACCGTACCGTACCGTACCACTCAGTGGAAACGGGCCAATATAGTCATACGATGACTAGTCTATTTTTGGACAATTATTAGATGTTAGAACAGCTCAAAGCCTTGTTTTAGCTGTCTATTAAACACAAAAAAAGCTTGCCGTGAATTTTGCCTCTATGGCTTCGTTGTGTTTCTGTCTTTTCTGAAGCAGACTTTAAGTACTTTAAGTATTTTATGAATTTGGCAATTGGCACAATAATTTTACTTTTTAATTACAGATCTGTTGCTACGATTGCCATGTGTTGGGCTTCTTTGTTGAGTTATGATTTGGATATATATATCTCAGTACTTATAAAAGGAATTCTGTCAGAAAAACAAATGTTTTTTTACTTGAAGAAATAGTGCATGAAACTGCCAGGAAGTGATAAACACTTGGGAATAGTCAGATTGGGGCAGTGATGTTTGCAAACGCACTGTGTCTTGTAACCAATAACATCATTTGAAACTAAATTGCCATTTTGCAGAGTGGACAAAAGAGGTGTAACATCGGTGAAGAGCTTCAGGACCCCTACTTTGTGACGAGGCAGAGTTCAAATTGCCTCTGTTATGGCAGTGTTCTCAATTACCATGGGCTGAACGGTTGGATGCCTTCCACTCTGAGCAACAAGTGTGATTCCATAATATTGGGTCTGGTGTTAAGTGTATGGACTGTGCTACGGTTGGTTATCAAAGGAAGCTGCAGGGAGTCTGATTGCAGAGGTTTGGGATGAATGTATCTAGTGATGTAACCATGAGCCTGGCTTTGAATTATACATGACAGCAAGACGGAAACCGTTACAAGAGAGGACTAAGAACAGTCTTACAAACAGTACACTGGCTGAATGTATAGCAAGACCTGTCTATCACTTCATCTATTTATTTGTCAGATTTACAGGCAGATTTTTGGAAGGACAAGGCTGCAACAGTAAAAACCCAAGACAACTGTATATATCTGGATGCTTTCAAATGAGACGTTTCACAACAGTGTTCCCGAGAGTGAAGAGAGAATAAAAGGAACACTCCACTTTTTTGAAAATCGTCTCATTTACAAGTCACCTATATGTTGTCAAGTCACAATATTTTTGAACTGTTGCATAATGTGGGAAACATACAGGAGGTGACAACTACAGAGCAGAGGGCCACTAAGCCTTATTTGGATTTAGCTGTGCTGTAAGCAAGAGATTTTAGATTTCATTTGTCCTTTTTAAAAATTTCACTTGCTCACTGAACTATGTGGCAAAGCATGCTTTAAAGCAGGGGTTTCCAAACTTTTCAGCCTGCGACCACTAAATTAACAATGCCAGTGACTCGTGAACCCCAAATTCCTCAGAGGTGGTTATAAATATACAAACGTTACACACACAACAATAGGCCAACATGAACGAGCATATTGACAACACAAAAAAGTGCAACAGTCTAACAACCATACCATTTTTATAGTCATTTATTAATTTGTTTAATTTAATATTACCCTCAACTAAAAAGACTGGTGGGTACAATGTTTTCAGCACAAGTCTATTCTTGGTTTAATTTTGGAGGCCACTAATCAGAGATCATTCTCAATATTCAGTTGTGGCCTGCGTTTATTTTTAATGCATTTGATTGCAATAAAGGTGTGAGAAAGTTTAACCTGGTGCTATAAAATCAATCTGCTGCAGCTGACGCTACTGCTGTGTTGTTAATCTAATGTAAACACATCAATCCTATGAAAAAAAATTAAAAGGCTGATGGCTTTTCATTTGCATGTTGTTGTTTTTTACTATTAAAAACTGCTATTTTTATCTTCTGTTGGTTATGGTTAAAATATGGTCATTCTAATAGTATAATAAAATTTATTTGACTTTTGGAAATCACCAAGCGACCTCCTGTCATTGTCCTGCAACCCCCACTTTGAGAACCACTGATTTAAAGGAACAGTCCACTTATTTTTTTTTGGAAATGAGATAATTTTGCAAGTCACCTAGAGTCATACCTGTCAACATTGAGATGTAAAAATAAATATATGGCTAGGAACTGTACTCTCATTCCGGCATAATAAGAAACTTTGCCTTTTATGCCATGGCTGCAGTAGGTGCAATGATATTACGCAGCGATGTTACCTAGTTGGAAACTATTTTCAGGAATAACATCATTGCTCTTTTTTTTATGCTAATGCTGCAGAGTGGATTCAAGAATGATAAAACTCAACTGTTTAACTACAGGTGACTTGTAAAATGAGCCTATTTAAAGTAGATGCTTTTTGCCAAATACTCCAGTGAGCAAGCAAAATATTCATTCAGCACAAATTAAATCTAAAAAAAAAAACAGCCCTCATACATTCTGTTAGCAACTTGCATGTTTATAGCACAGCTAAATCCAAAATAAGGCTCAGTGGCCCTCCGCTCTGTAGTCGCGGCCTCCTGTATGTTTACCACATTATGCCACAGTTCAATATATCTCTCAACAGCCTGCTGCTGAATATTATAATATTTGAATCTCAAGCAGCCTGATGCATCTGTGAACTGAATGCAGAACTCAATTTTAACCATGTGACACGAGACTCATCCAATCACGTGTGGTATAAATTGAATACGCCTCCCTACAGCAGCTGTATCAGTATGCACGGTTTCTCCTCGGATACTTTCTATGCATTAAACTAAAGCAAAACGCACACCTCGCAAGTGAAGTTTGGAGATTGCTACGACGCTCATTATGCGTCTTTGCATAGCTGCGACTGGCGTGTTGTTTTCATCTCAAGCTCGTCTTGTACTGATCACAGAAGTTGTGCGCAAGCTCTCCTTATACTCTCATCATCACACATTTTCAAACGCATAGACACATTACGCCAAGCATATTGAATTTCCTATGATGAAGACAGGAGCATCACCATGGCAACGTCACAGTACCTCTCCCTTCCACTCTGGCTGTTTTAAAAGATGAGAGGATGGAAGACAACAAGAGAGGAATAGAGTTTAAAGGGATGATGACGGTCAGTGCATCATTTCGCAGATAAACTTCTGCCTGGAGGGTTTAGTGGATTTGGAGTAAACGTAAATACATGTCACGTACATAAAGCCTACTAAAATATGTGCTGCTTTCTGAAGCTCAGCATGCCAGAAGCATTTTGAATGCACACACATGCACAAAGAGTTTAAAAGGACGGTTTATACAAAAAATATATACATTGATGTTGCTTTTAAAATGCTATGACATCTACTTTCATTGTAAAACAGTCTTGAACTGCTTGAAAATTCTACCTAATGTCTACTTTTGTGTTCCAGAAGAAACAAAGTGCAGAACAAAATGAGGGTGAGTAAAATTTATGGAGGTGGGCACACCCTTCCTGATATGAATACACATCTACATACATGTAATTCGTATTAGAAGTTACATGTAGCACTGTGGACAGCTTTTGGTAAACAATAGTAAACATTTACACACAGGTTGTTTTTGAATGCATAATGCTGGCTGGAGGGCATCAGACAATAAAAGTGGTTGGGTAAGAAAGCTCTTGAGGCAAATTCGCGCTTGCCACTGAGTGATTTTATCATGCCCCATAACAGACATTAACCATTGGAGTGCACAGTACAAGCAGAATCACTCTGAATAAGGCAAAAACACTTGGGACTGGAACATCAAGAGAATTTTCATTTTAGGTGAACTACCCCTTAGACAAATTCACATCAGTGCTATAAAAGAGGCATAATTACAGCACTGACTCCTATAGAATTGATTTCACAACACATTAGAGTGCATCATTGGATCATCCTCTCAAACTATTTATTCAATAACACTAGCTGGGTTTCCATCCCAATGTGAAGTGAATCTTTTTAAAGTTAGCAAAAAAGAAAAATCCCAAATGTGAATTAGGTGTGTCGTTAGAGTGGCTAACTGATGTATTGGTAACCGAGCAACCAGCAGTAAACAAGGCGAGCGTAATGGAGTCACATGGGTGTAATGTTTGTTGTGTCAGAGTTTATTTGGAAAATGCATTTCCATGTTCAGTTTTTTTTGCATTAATCTTTTTTCGCAGTCCAAAACCACCTCATGAGAGCATTCAACTTTTTTTTTCTAAATTAGGCATGTCCATCACTCGTTCTTTTTTTATGTGATGCTTTAAAATGTACATTAACATAGGGACAAAATTCTGTCAAATTCAGTTTCAAGTTTACTTTTTGGCAGCTAATCCTGTTCAGGGGTGCGTTTCCCAAACAATGACATAACTCGTGGCTGAACTATCATAGTATGATGCAGCGATTGGGAAAAGAACGATAATGTGACGAGTGTTTCCCAAAACCGTAGTTGCTTTGTTGCAGATCCATCATTTTAACCACGTTAATTATAACGTAAAGCATCCATAATGACGCTCTAAATAGGGTGAAGCAGCAACTTCTTTAATTTTTGTGCAAATTATATAGTTTTACACGCACACGCATAAAAATAAAATATCCAATATTAATTTTGGTAAAAAACAGGCACTCGTTTTCCATATTCACATATTTACAATAGGCTGTTGATTAAAAAATCCTACTTAATAATAATACTAATAATGATTATTATTTTTATTATTACTAATTTCGGGTTATTATTAGGTTATTATAATCAGGTATTTTATTTTAAAGTCTACTTTTACAATTTTACACATTCAAACCACTGCAGAAATGTTCTTACCAACAGGCACATGTCATATAGAGTACAGATACATTTCTTAATAAATAACCTACTATAAATGATGAAAAAGTATGCTATAAATATTTGTTTTCACAAGCTTTGGAGACATAACGTAAATTCTGCTTTTAAATAATAGGGCAACTATAGTTTCGTCGACTGACAGCTGCATTGAAAATGGCATAAATGTTTTCAAAGTGCACTACGAAGGGAACGCAATCGTCAATATGAAGATCGCTAAATCTGAACTGTAAACAATATTTTGAAAGCAAATTGCACGTAAGAGAAATGACTTTGATGTTTTTATTTAAATCATTCCCAATTTAAATGTTCGAAAGGAATAGGGCATGGGGGGATAACTAGGAATAGAAAAAAACAGGAACTACTCTTCTAACTACAGCTGTAGAGGGGTAGTTGCAATTGTACAAGGTTGCAACACAGTTTGAGAATGGTAGTCTGAACGATGGATTTGGAAAACGCCAAATCAACAAACTACTGTATGTTTGTAACTACAGAACTTGCGACCTTAGTTCAGTCCTTAGCACACATGCAATAATTTACGGGACTGAGAACTGAATTCAGCAACCAAACTCACTATAAAAAAAAAGAAAAGAAATACAATTAACAAATATAAAAATATAATTATTAATGTTGTCAGATTTTGCTATAAAAAACCATATAAAAAGAAGGATATAAAAAAAAGCATATAACCTGCACCTAAACTAAAAAAAAAGTTTAACAAAGTCACTTATAATAAGCAGACTTGGCAACACTTCAAAAGCACACTCTGTAAATCAGTCGTTTGCTGGCTGTATGTTTATTATTGCTGTAATGTTACTTTAGCCTAGAACAATGAACACCACACAGGAAGACTACAGAACATTATGTTTACCATGGTGTAAATCATCACAGTTTCAGGAGTGAATCATTTCATACAATTGTGTGTGTACACTTATTGATGGTTTATTTAGCAACACCACTGCAGTTTGTTGCTGAAAATGCACAACAGTTAATTCCACAGTAGTTTGCTTTATATCTACTTCATTGAAGGAGCAAAATCAGACAAAGAAAATGTCAATATTGTGACTAAAATGACTCAGAAAGTTACCCATGTTAATGACTGTTGTATAAAATGCTGAAGTGAATATCTGCTTATGGTCAAGTACTTTTAGAAACAAAAGCACTCCTGTGAATGTGTGCTGTTACTTAATGCTAAAACATCTCTGTAACTGCAACAGAGTATTATAAAACAATACGCCGATCTAAATCTGCATAAAAGAAAGATCAAGAAAAGCGTTCTGGAATTACCAGTATGTGTGTATAAAACCTCAGCCTGCTATTGAGCTCTTAGTTCTGTTTTTTCCAAAGACACTGTATAACAGACTTTGAATTTGAGTATGTGTGTGTTTGTGAAAGAGAAATACAATGGCTGCCCAGAGACTGTGAAATCTTTTGGCTTTGTGTATCGCACCTTCTGTCTCTCTCTGCACACAAACAGCTCACTTAAGCATTGATTACATCTCATTCTGCCTCTATAAAGCAGCTCCTTTACAAGAACAATTAACACTCTCAAAGGGGGACACCAGGATTGAACATCTGCTGTACACGCGGCCGGAAGAGTGAATGACCAATTCATCTTCTCCATACCGTCAGCAGTCAGTAACACCCACTAAACACAGCCACTCATTGGATATAATAATAGTAATCATCAAGTGATAGCTTAAAAAGCTCAAAGAGAAATTTCGATTTTAATATATCTGCGCACATCAAGGTTGTTCCATTTACCAGCTTTTTTTTGGTCTTATATATCCATGGCTCTTTATCATCACTAAAATAAGAAATGAATACTTTTTCATACCATACTGGATTTAAAATGTGAATAAAGCATAAATATTACAATAGATTCTATGGGTAAAACCAGCCCAAACAAAGCCTTTTGTCTTTAATAAGACACCTGAACAGATTTGTCTTTCGCAAGGTTTGATGGCAACTGTATTTGATGTTATATTGGTGTGAAGAGAGAGAAAAAGCGATGACATCCATCTCTGTCTGATGTACAGTGTACAAGATAATGTAGAGTAATGAAGGGGTATCTAAAATAAACAATAAAAGGGTGATCAGAAGCTCTAAAATGCTTGAAAATGCACTAAAAAGAACTGAAATCAATGAAGCGTGAACGTCTCTTTTGTTTTAAGCTGAAAATACAGTTTACAAACAAATACAAATATTTTCAAGTATTTCTTATGGCACACACAGTTCAGACAGTGTATCATAGTTGTATTTTCATATGTGTGAACTCATTCATTCATTTTCCTTCGGCTTAGTCTCTTTATTCATCAGGGGTCACCACAGCAGAATGAACCGCCAACATATCCAGCATATGTTTTACAGAGCGGATGCCCTTCAGGTTGGTAACAACCATACACACTCATCCACCCACTCACACACACTACAGCCAATTTAGTTTATTCAGTTCACCTGTAGCGCATGTCTTTGGACTGTGGGGGAAACCGGAGCATCCAAAGGAAATTCTTGCCAACACGGGGAGAACATGCAAACTGCACACAGAAATGCCAACAAGGCATGGGACGATAATCGTTTTCAAGGTATACCGCGGTTTGGAAAAGTCAAGGTTTTCATACCGCCAAAATTTTCTGTAATACCGTTTCTAAGGTATGAGTAAGATTTTTTATTTACATTTTTTTGTTTGTTTGTTTTTTCAGGTGTAAATTGTAAAGACATCTGTGTTTTTGAAACAAATGAAGACAACAGAAGTCAATGATTCACTTGAATTGACATGTTTACTGCCCTAAAATATTTTAAATGTTTCTCAAAATAAAATATATTGTGTTCAAAGGGGAAAAAGGTTTTGTTTTTTAGCCAGACATTTAAAAGAATATATTTTAAAGCAGTAAACACAATACCGTCATACCGTGAAACCATGATATTTTTAAGCAAGGTTATCATACCGCTAGAATCTTATACCGGCCCATGCCTAATACCAACTGACCCAGCCGGGACTCAAACCAGCGACCGTCTTGCTGTGGGGAGACAGTGCTAACCACTGAGCCACCGTGTTTTATTAGATTATTAGAGTATTTTTTAAAAGAAAATACCACTTTAGCCGTACTAAATATTTTATTTATTGTTAATTCTGTGTGAATTCTTTGTGAATCTTCTGTCTGAGTGACAATTGGGTCCCATTTTGTTAAGTGGCCTTAACTACTACGTTTTTAACATCAAAACATAAGTTCAGGTGGCACAGTGGCTCAGTGGTTAATACTGTTGCCTCACAGCAAGAAGGTTGCTGATTTGAGTCCCAGCTGGACCAGTTGGCATTTCTGCATGGAGTTTGCATGTTCTTCCCATGTTCCTGTGTTTTTTTTTTTCCTGGGTGCTCTGGTTCCCCCACAGTCCAAAGACATGCGGTATAGGTGAATTGAATAAAACTAAATTGACCATAGTCTATGTGAATGAGTGTGTATAGGTGTTTCCCAACACTGGGTTGCAGCTGGAAGGGCATCCGCTGCGTCAAACGAATGCTGGAATAGTTGCCGGTTCATTCCACCATGGCAACCTTTGAAATAGAGACTAAGCCGAAGGAAAATGAATGAATGAACGCAAGTACAATGTACTTATTGTGTTTATATTGCATTGCACAACACTTATAATGCTACTTACAGTAGGTGGGATACTGGCAAGGTTATGGACAGGTTTTTTGTGGTGTGGGTATGTTTATGGGGGTAAAGTTGTAAGGGATGGGTCAACACTGTAATTTTAAATGTACTAAAGATATTAATTACAGCTGTAATTAAATGTAGATACTTTCTACAATATAAGTACAAGGACAAATCATGTATGTACATAATAAGTGTGTTGTACCAAACAATTGATTTAAATGTACAAAAGTACACAGTAATTAAGGCCACAATATAATGTGGGACCAAAAATTGTCCAATTAAATTCTGTGTTCATACAGTTTATAGTGTAGACGCACACACATCCTTTTGTTAATCATTAGAAGGGTTTTCCATAGGTGTTTTTAATGAGCTAATCATATTTTCTATCCCTTAACACCGTAAAGGTTCATGAGACACTTGATCACAATAACAAATGACATTTTAAAACACGTTCATGTAGAAAGCAGTTATTTTAAATTGAATTAATATATCACACTATTACTGTTTCTTGTTGTATTGTTCAAACATCAAATCAACCGAATGTCTCCAAACTTTACACAAATACAGAAGATAGACATGGAATGACTTCTAAATGTATATACATGTGTGGACAGAGAACGAGATAGAAGAGAAAGTCTAGTTTATGGGCTTACCTCACACGTGACTCATTGCCATCCTCACAGACTGCAGTGATACATTTGGAGGCGAAATGGATTACAGAGAATTAAGATACACCAGGAGAAAACCATCTGTGGAAATATGAAAACATTGTAAATCATGTCAGTCTCATTGAATTATGCAGCAAAAAGCAAATGTCTTATTACCATAGTGGATTAGAGGCAGGAGTATAATAAAGTCAAACAAAAAGAAGAAGAAGAAAAAAAGTGCCAGGAAGTGAGAGAGAAGGAAAGGACAGACCCTTCATCTGCCCCGACCTTGAGTAATTGCATGTTTGGGTAAATAAGCCGTCCAGGACTAATCAGTGTGTAATTGTGTTTGCGTGTGCATGCAGCTGCTGTGTGTGTGTGTGAAGGTGTCATGTGTACTGCCCACTGCTCTGACCATGTCACTGTTTCCATTAGCAACCTGCCACTGAGGGTCCCTCATTGTGTGTTGCTGCTTCCGATGGGCAAGATGTAGCGAGTGTCTGGGTCGCTATGGCTACGACCGTCTGGCGCTGAATCATCAACCTCTCCCCTGCTAGAGCAAATTTGCATACAGAACTGCCAACCTTCACTTTTTTCCACAGCAATCAGGAATATCCACGAGTGCAATAATCCCATCATTCGGCGCAACTTTGACTGCTGCCGGCATCAAACAACATTCTGCAGTATTTCGCCCAGGCGAGTCAATTTGGCCAGGGAAATGATGCAAAGAGTGCTCCATAACACATCTAGAGAGGGAGATTTGAGGGGAGAGAACATATTTGTAAACATTAATGCGAGACACAGCAGGCAAAAACAGTTTTTTTCATGCACCTGTCAGTTTAGAGATTTCAGGCTTTCTTGCGTTTTTTTCAGTCTAATGTTTTTTAGTCTAATGTAAATAAAATTGGACAAAACTGTGTGTATGTACAGTGTGTCCACTCTCATACTGGAGTGATATAAACCCAACAACTCTCTCTTTTTTTTTATTTCCTGCCGTTAAACTAGCACCCAAAGCCCAGTGATTTTGAGGCCCACCGCAACGTTACGTAGGAGTGCGTTTAAGTTTAAAGTTTAAGTTTAAAACTTTTTTTAAAACAGAGCATGTTTAAGACAGTAAAATTGCTATGTAATTCTAAACTACTATGATCACCACCACCGCATGGTGTCAGTAAATGTGTCAGCGTGTTTGTGTGTGCTGCAAACAGCATTTATGTGTGACTCATCATTTCAGAAAGGCTTGAATAGACTCCACCACAAATACATCAAATAAACTTACTTAATATTTTTGACTAATGAGCTGTATTTCAGCTTTATCCTAGTCTGTCTCTGTGCTGTTTATCTTATGTAAGAGAAGCAGACATGCACCTCGAAGCAGTGGGCGGGGAGAAGCAGCTCATTTGCAATTAAAGCCACAGGCTACAAAAATGGCTACACTCTCAGAAAAAAAATGGTACAATGTTGTACCAAAGAAGGTACAAACCCTTGTCACTGCACCTTTTTATGGAACAGAATTGTACCTAAGGCAAAGAAACCAGTTTGTACACTGCAGTTTGTACATTTAAGGACATGATTTGTACCATGGGAAACCAAAATGTACCTTCGATTTAAAAAAATAATAATAATAAATAATAAATAATAAAATAAAAATAATTTTTATAAAGAATAAAAAATATTTTAACATAAACAAAAAAATCTATTTTTTCACAGAAATGTTACAGAAATACATTCTCCCATGTACAATATAAAACCTTTGTACTCCAGTTTTCATTTAATTTACTTAATTTTAAAATAGAAATAGAAATATGCAAAAGTATTGTAGATATGCACAATGTTTGATTAGTTTATGAGTTTCTTTAAGCATATGCTTTTAAATAATGATTCATGTTTTAATAGGTTTTCGGTGTGTTTTAATATGGAAATTATTTATAAAATCCCTTTACTCTTCTGGTAATATTTTTTTCATAGATATTGTAAAAAAGAAAGAGTTGTCCAACTCTTATGTACCTTTTTTATGAGAACAATTGTGTACCTTCATTTCAATTTATCTATAAAAGTTAAAGAACAGTATCATAAGAGGTCTTCTCTGTATCATATAAGGTGCAACTTTTAAGAGTTCCTTAAGGAACATTTTTTGTACCACTCTGTGCCTTTTTTCTGAGCGTGTACAATGTATTCAGACACCAAATTAGGCAGATTCTGGAGGCTATAATAAATTGATGGGTGTTTTGAGCTGAAATTTTACAGACACATTCTGGAGACACCAAAGGCTTATCTTACAGTAGGTGCCCTTTAAAGCATATATTTTTGTTGCTATTATCTATTTGTCTGCAGATCACAAAACATATTTTTAAAGGTGATTTTTCCTCAAAATGATTTTTTTTCTCCTGCTCTGAGCCAAAAATCTCCACTTTAGCAGCATTTACAAACAACAAACTTCACTGTTGTATTCATATCTGCTTTCTGAAGGTTTTTACAGTGGGAGATGCTCGTACATAATTTGCTACATTTCTACAAAATGAAGTGATAAAAAGATTTCCGAAATCCCCTCCAAACAAATAAATAAATAAATAAATAAATAAATAAGCAACAGTTTTAAAGCTGGCTTCTGCCAGTGTTCAGTTTTTTGTGCTAAAATTGTATGCAAATTGAATGCCTTCTCTTAAAAGCCAGAATGTGAATTTATTAGATGCTATACTGGAAAAAAACAAATGCATTACGCTGACAAATACAAGAACTGTCTCAGCACAGCAGGGGGAGGAGGTGAATATACCTTACAAGACTAATTAATTAATTTCAAACTTTTATTAGTCTAACCTTTGTCCTCTCTGAGGTATAGGAGATATAAGTGAAAGTAGGAGTATTCATCAGTTAGAAAGAAACAAGGACAGGATAGCTCTTACAAAAATATCTGAACTAATTTTGTCACAAATGGCCTGATGGAGAGAAGAGGGATGAGCGCTCATGTCTTACACGTGTTTAATGAGGGATGTGATCCTCCACGGCTGTGATCCGATTCAGCTGGTCCACTTCAAGCCTTTCATCAGTACTGGGACACTATTCCCTTCAAGGAAAAAAAAGAGGAGTTTTATTTTCTATGGGGTGTCTGGGAAGATATTTAAAATAAAATGGCACCAATGTGAGTGGGAGCAGAAGCAGCATGGCTCAATAAAATGTGTCTCAGAAATATGTTGTTAATCAGAGGCATTTAAAAGAAACAAAACAAAATAAGACCTGCCAAGAGCATGATATTTTTATTGTGTCCTGATTTAAAAACCATGGATTTCAATGGTGTGTCCTCATTTTTCCATAAATATGTAATTATTTGCTATTTTATGTATGTATTTATTTATTTATTTATTTTAACTAAAAAAATGCAGCATGCTGAAAACTTTTGATTTACTTATGTAACAGTCATTCTCCAATGGAGGGAATGGAGGCATTATGTTGTATTGACCAGCAGAGAGTGAACTACAGTTATAATGCAAATTATATATATATAAAAAAAAACAAAAAAACAATGACAGTAAGTCTCAATTCTCGATTTGTTACCCAGTTACTGTATACCCAGGTTTAATCATACCTTATTTTGTATAATATGTTTTTTTTTATGATTATAAAGAAAATGTATACAACAGCGTGCCACTGGGACAGTACCCTTAAAAGAATATCTTTGTACTTTATGTAGGCCATTACAAAAAAGGTGTA
Organism: Danio albolineatus; assembly: GCA_903798035.1. NCBI lineage: Eukaryota > Metazoa > Chordata > Actinopteri > Cypriniformes > Danionidae > Danio > Danio albolineatus. The sequence goes on along the minus strand of CAIGQQ010026964.1, from coordinate 11,500,740 downwards.
TAGTAGTACATTAATATACACAATTGTAGCCTACTAATGTGCACCTTTTAAATATGCAAGATTTCCTTTTAAGGGGAACTGCCCTAGTAAGAAGCTGTTTACTGTTTACCTAGATACCTTACTCCCCCTCCCCCTTCCCCAAACACCCCCTGAAAGTTTAAATCAGTCCAATTGATAAATTTGTCTTGATATTTGTACAGTTTTTTTTCCAGTTTCAGTAAATGTAAATGCAAAATGTATAATGAGTCTAAAAATAAAAATAAAAATGTCAAAAAATCATGTAAAAACATGTTAAATAAGTATCCGTGAAAACTAAAACGAAGTGTTACACAGCTGTAACATAAATAGTGGAATTTAAAACATGCTGGTTTCTTCTGAAACATTACAAAGCTCTAGTCTGTTTGCTCTATGATTCTTTTACAAACTTCTTTTCTGTAGTACAAGCTAGCTCCAGACACAATTTTATTAGGCCTAATGTTATTTGTATGCACAAATTCAAAACTCAGATCTTTAAGAGACTCGTGCTTATTTGAAAACAGACTAAAACTGGCAAATGATCCACCATAAAAAAGTTGATTGCTGCAAGAACCGTGGTCAGTACATTACGCTGCAGTTATTTACTAAAAACAATTCACATTGCAACAACATGCTAGCTAATTATCATTAGAACATTAGCAGACTTTCGGTTTTAAAATCTGCTGAAACTGTTCCACCAAGAGACATTCAACTGACTACATGACATTTTGCAAGTACAAGTAAGCATGTCAACTTAAACTAACCATAACATCTTCCCTACAGTCTACTAATAGTCTAATGCAATGCATCTTGGAATCCACAACAACAACAAAGAAATGTTAAAGGGACCATCAAAAATAAAGTGTTGATTAACCTACTACTTAGTCTATTTGCTTCAGAGAGTGAGTGACGAATTGCCAAAAAATCTCTATTATACAATGCAAAACTCTTCGGTTTGTAGTTTGCAACCCATTGTTAATGATGATTCAGACTGTCCTTACTGGCAATAATCCAAAGAAAAAGCCTGCTTGCCATCTTACTCCTTGTTTAATGATCCACTGGTAAAATGTTACTAGGGCACAGCAGAACTTCAGTGGGGGTGAAAACAGCCTAGCCCTTTGTATAGCACTTCAGTTTTAGGGTTGACTAAAGTAAGAAGAACAGTGCTCCTATCTCCATCGTTTCACTCATCCAGCGAGCACACAGAAGTACTACCGATTATATTCAACACACAAACCATCAGCGAGCTTTATAATTTAACCAATTACCTCTCTAGGTCATCAGATTTGAGTGTTGTTGTTGGCTATAAAGTCACAGGTGATTTCCAAGGTGTCGAGTTCTCCATGTTAAATTCTATTATGCAGGTTAATACTGTTTATAACCACACACACACGCAAACACATACACACACACACACACCTGGAGAGAAGCCAAGTGTGAAGTGTGTGAACTAGGCTATATACTGATACCGGGCAAGGGTTCAATTATCCACTTGAAGCAAGGATTCAATTGGGCTCTTGAAAAGGGAAACAATCCAAGCCTCAAATCTTCGTCTTTCTCTCTCTCCCTTGAGGCCAATCCATTGGCAAGGATTAAAACCTCGGCTTGTCTCTTCCCACTGGTTTGGACATCTGAGCTGTTTCTTGCCAGGACGAGACTGAATGTTAAGCTCCCCAGATTAGGTCTCGCACAGCATTTGTTCGAGGGACTCTTGTGTCATATTGTATGTGCAGCTTGCTGAAGCAGCTACTATACGCCACGGGTGGAGTCAGAGTCACCGCAATCCAGTTTAACCCCTGGGCTAATTTCACTTCATTAGCTCGATAAGTGCTTTCAGTGTGGCAGATCTCTAGCAGTACTTGGAGAGTCTAAGGTCTTGGCGTATGTGCGCGTACAAGGACGGCTGGATGCTTCTTTTTCAACAATTACCCGACTGAAGTCACTAATTAAAAGTAAACACGCAATTGCATTAGCTAAACTTAATCGCCACATCTAATTAGTGACACGCTTCTGAACGAGGCAACGGGTCTATGTATGCTAAAAGGTGTAACGGCATAGCAATATAGCTGGAGAAATGTCAGGCCTTCCTCAGACTTTTTGATAATATAATGGCGGTGTTTCGCATATCACCGCTCAACAATTACTTAAAGTGCAATTAGACAGAAATGTCACAGGTCTCTGGTGACTTGCTGTCATTATGTGTTCTAATGCGTGCTTTGATTAGATGCTTCCAGGCATGATTTCTAACAAACCTCAAAAGGTCTTTACCAGAAGGTCAGCTCACGGCCCAAACAATGGCTCTTCACGAGAATGGAGAATCAATGTTTACTTGCTCTCAGAGCAACCAAAACCTACAAGTACTTGCAAATAAAAAGAACAATACAATAGTGTGACAGTATGGAAGGATCAAAGTATTGTTATTTTGAGATACTTCTTCTTCATTCCAAAGCATAATATTGTACTTTTTTCCTCTACTGCCTTTCATAAAGGCATAAAAATAAATAAATAAATATAAAATCGAGTATGGGTGCCACGGTTGCGCAGTAGGTAGCACTATCGCCTCACAGCAAGAAGGTCGCTGGTTCGAGCCTCAGGCCGCGTTTACACTAGTGCGCTTTCGTTTTAAAACGCATACGTTTTGCTACATTTACGCCTTCCGTCCACACTACGCAGGAGTTTGAGGCGCGAAAACGGAGCATTTTGGAAACGCTGGAGAGGCCATTTTCATTCTAAAATGCTGCTGCTGCGTCTCAGTGTGGATGGAGGGAAACGGATACCTTTGAAAATGTAGGCGTGGCTGCAGAGATTTGCTACGTGATTGGGGCTTTTGGGTCATTGCGTATTCTTCCCTTATTCGTCAAGCGCACATGACTAAAACATCACCGGAAGACAGCAGACCAGCCTTCACTGTAAACACTGTATTTTCGATAGCTATAGATGCTTTATATTCATTTGTTACTTTAAGTAACAACTCAACCTTGTCGCCTGTCCTCAAAAAGACCTCTCTTGCTTTCTTTGCCATTGCGTTCATCGTTCAACCAGCGTTTGTTGACTAACAATAACCAAATGCCGAGCGAGACGCATGCTTCCTGTTTATACTTGAACGTGCATGCCCAGAGTGCGCGAATGGTCACGTGATATACAGTACGTTTCTAGTGGTGTAGTGTGGACGAAGATCTGTTGAGAGACGCTTGGGTAAAACGCTAGTGTGAACGCGGATCGTTTTAATGCTAAAACGCTGTTTTAAAACTAAAACGCACTAGTGTAAACGGGGACTCAGCTGGGTCAGTTGGCATTTCTTTATGTCCGTAGTGTATGTGTGTGAAAGTTGGCGGTTCATTCCGTGGTGGTGACCCCAGATTAATGAGGGGATAAGCCGAAAAGAAAATGAATGAATGAATGAATGAAAAAAATGTAGTATCTTTTTACTTTGACTCAAGTAAAATTGTGAGGGTATTAATACTTTTACTGGAGTAATGTTTTATTAAGGTATCTGTACTGTCACCCATGCACTTGATTTGTGTAATGAAATGTTTCTAGTTTAACAGGTTGGATAATTAAAGACAATATGAACGTTGGCTCTGGAAATGTGTTCCTGGACCACAAAACAGTCATAAGGGTCAATGTTTTGGACAAAGCTGAATAAATAAGTGTTCCATTGTTGTATGGTTTGTTAGGGTGAGACAATATTTGGCCAAGAAACAACTATTAGAATATCTGGTATGTGAAAAAATAAAATAGTTAATATATTATTATTAACAATACACATTAAAGAGCCCCTATTTTACACTATAAAAGGTTACATATTTTGGTTTTGGGGGTTACCAACAACAGGCTGATATGCATGCAAGCTCAAAAAACACTTTTATTGCCTTATAATATGCCTTTATTTTTACCTTATTCTAACAACTCCCATATGATTTGTTCAGCGATACATTTGTTCTAAATCACTCCTTTGCGTGAGGCTAATATGCTGTGTTTGGTCAGATGACCCAGTCTGTTGTCATTGGTCGACTGGGTTCAGAGCAAGACAGAGAGAAATGCCCACCACTGTTATGAAGTAGCACAGATTATGTGAGAGCCTAATGCAGGAATGCATTAGAGCAATGCAGTTAAACACCAGCATATTACTTTACTCTTAAACCTAACCCCAAGTAATAACAATGACACACTTTCAGTATTAATGCACACAATGGCAAAAGTTTTTCTAATTAGAAAATTTACCACACTGATGGTGGCAATAGCAAGAAGAAATGGCAGAGGATTGCGAGTTAAGAAACGCGTTGAGTTTTCAGCGTGGTTTTGGACACAATATGTGAATAGCCCCATAGAGATTTAACCTGCGAGATACAGTACAAGCACTGATCTTCAATAAACATGTGATGCATGTAGTGATTACAACACACAATTAACCAATACATATTTTGCAAACTACACAAAACAAGGCTTCAATTTTAGTTACACTTACATGTTATGATCTGGAAGAAGAAGAAGAAACTGGTCCATATAAACTGTAACAGTTACTAATAAAGCCCCTGTCAAAGTCTGACAAAGTCCTATACATAATAGTCTCTGCTGCTCCTTATCCGATAATAGCAAACGGCCGATGAATCCCGCATTGCAGCACAGATTATTGTATCAAAAATCTGAAAAATGACAGGAACAAACACAGCTCTAGGTTGGCTACACTGTGGTATTGTTGTGAAAATTAACTTTAACCCTTTGTTCCCCACAGACCAATCTCCATCTGTCAGTGATCGTCATATTCATGTTATGATTAGTCCCCCGCGCTCCGCTATAGTGTATAGAAGGAAAAGGCACGTTCATGTTTTACTGGATCTGGCTTTTTTTTTTTTTTAGTTTATTTGTTTACAAGGTCAATGCACATTAATAAACATTACTGTAAAATGTGCCAGAATTAGCCAAAAATTGCTATTTTCCATCTGTAGACCCCTTACAGAATGTTCAAGTCACACCTAAAATGCTTCATATTCACACTACATATTTGATGATGTACCATATTGACATCGACACATTCAGGTAAAGATCTGAACCCAACACAATTCAGTTATTCAACTGATTCTTTAACAAAATTGTCAACTCGTCGTTTTAAACACAGTGCACTTTCAGATTGAAACCTCCACTGGATGTCTTCATTCACTTAGTGCTGTGTTACACACTGCATGGAAGGTCATTTTCAAAGACCCATAATAGGGGCTCTTTAATATTGAGACAGTCACCTTTTATGTTGTCCAATGTAATTACATTGGGAGTAATGTTAGCATAGTGGGGTTTTTTTTTTGACAAAAAAACACCAACAAATCAATAATTTTTACTTATTATTTTTGCTTATTCCTCTAAATATAGATTGGCTTTAAGGACCTGGGTCAAAATGACAAAATATTTAGCAAAAGACAAATCATAATTTATGACAGAAAATAAGTCTTATTATACTATGCCAAAAAATGCATAGAAAAACAAAAGCTTAAAAGAAAGTAAAGCGTCTGCAATGACTGCAGCATAATCAGTTATTCATATTTCATTATTTTGCCTCTTGTATTTGATTAGCAGGCATTCTCATTTCTCAGTATGTTTCCTCGGCTGTCACAAATGAAAGAATTGAAACGCAGAGCACGTTCAGGTTTTACACTCGACAAGCACAAGAACACTTATATATGCCCAGAAAATCTACATCGACATAACACATCAATATGTTGGAATGAACGGTGAAGTATTGTTATTATTTTTTTTGTAAGGGGAACTAATCAACAACTCATCTCAGTTCACCTTCAAAAAGACCCCTGAACATGGAGAAGAATGAATGAAAATACTTTGTGTGTCTGTCATGAAAAGTGCTCGTACTTACTGAACATCTGAACATAACAAATCAAACACACAGATCAGACAGACAGATCTTCCTCCATCCGTTCTTCAAAATGTGATCATATATTTCTGCAAGTGCATTCAACTGTGTCTTAAAAAAGACTTCCATTCAAGAATATAAAACCTTCATGTACATAATAGCTGTAGTATGGGCTGTTTACAAACATTGCCTTCATGAGTGAGAAAGTGCTTCAAATGATTCGGTTTGTGTAAAGCACTGAGCAAGTCATTTGATTCAGAGCATTAGCCTAATTGTTTAATCAACTCATTGTATTCAGATAAGTGATTCATTTACAAATGCACAGTGTGTGAAGCAAACAAAAATAAGTGAAAGTACAGATATTGAATGTAAATGCTACTAAATTAAAAGTATCCAGCAAACACTACAGCTTTAACTTGTATATAATTCATTCATTTTACTTTGGCTTAGTCTGTATTTCACAGGTCACCACAGTGGAATGAACCGCCAACTATTCTAGTATATTTTAATGCAGCAGATGCCCTTCCAGTCACAACCTAGTACTGGGAAACACCCATACACACTCATTCACCCACACTTATACACTACGGCCAATTTTGTCTACCCAATTCACCTACAGTATAGCGCATGCCTTTGGGGAAGCCGGAGCACCCAAAGGACACCCACGCCAACACAGGGAGAATATGCAAATTCCACACAGAAATGCCAACACTCCCAGCTGGGACTCGAACCAGCGACCTTCTTGCTGTGAGGCAACAGTGCTAACCACTGAGCCACCACGCCACCTAATTTGTAACTGTCACTGTAAAAAAAAACATCCATAAAATTTATGGAAAAAAACAGCAGCTGCGGTTGCCAGAATTCTACAGCTAAAAATACAATAAAATGAACTCCGAAATATACAGTAAACTACCGTAAATCATTATCAAATCATACAACGTTAATACACCTATACTTTGAAGTACTAACACCTTGGTTACAAAGCCATAAACACAACCAAAAGCAGACAGTGATAAAACAGACACAGAAAATTGATCATCACAACCAGCACAGAAACATACATAATGTATAGAAGGTGCTCAGTCATTGACATAACTAAACACCATCATGGTAAAACACCTGACACTAAATAATGCCATAAACATTACTTTTTTAACACATGGTGTAAAATACTATACATTTTATGAAAATACTAATAAACTAAACTAATGAAAAACCCCCCAGAAAGAACCAGTCATTTCAACAAAACAGAAAGAAAAAAGTAGTATCATGCAAGGATTTCTGGGAAAGTCCAATTACAGCTATTTACTGTATGGGAAATTTTGATTGTAGTGTATCAGTACGCCATGTGACTCCAGTACTGTACACGCCACCATTATAACTTTTGCAGATTCTGAATAAAAAGAGTTCTATTAAATTCATTATAAGTAAACATCAATGCAAAAATGAAGTGATATGAATGAAAACAGCAGTAATATAAACAACCACAGAAACAAACATGGAAAGCATAGTCTTTCTAACAAAATGTCTGACGCACTAAGACAGGAGGAGTGTGTCCTATAGGTAGTTTTGTCATGAACATTAACTGACGGAGATCACAAATGATGGCAGTCTTTTAGGGGCAATTTGCATCTTGCGTTTTTTCTAGATTTCGCACAAGTTCGTTATTTCCAATGGAGGTGTACGGCTTGCCTCCAGACGTGCTCAGTTGAATAAATGCTGTAAGCGCACCGTAAGTCACGTGACAAGAACTGACCAATCAGCTTCACACTTTGTATGGAATATGCACATTTCAGTAGACTATCTCAGACAAACACAGAACCCCCAAACACTGCAGTGCTTTGTCATTTTCTCTATGAACAAAACTTGAATAAGAGTGACAATGTTTTGTCAGCTTGTCATTATCTGAGAAAACGGCAACCTACAAACACCCCCCCCCCCATTTCATGTATAAATGTAAAAAAAAAAAAAAAAATCCACCCCTCTCTCCAGAAAGTGATCATATTGCCGTATTAATAATCCTGTAGATGTGGGACATACAGAAAAAGAACAGATCTTTATAGGCATGCACAAGACGAACAATCAGAATCTAATTCCTCATCGTTTAAATGTTACTGTGATGTAAACGCCAGAAATACATTCTAGACACAGTGAGATACATTTAAATGTTTAAGTTAAGGTATTTCTTTATGCAGGAAAAATGCCATTTGCAACTTATTAGGTTTGTCAAGGTATTGAGATCCAGTCTAGAACAGTTATTATGTGATGATGAAAATATCATTATAATACCACTCATACCTTCTGCTATGACAATCACTAAAGATGGTTCACAATTAATTTAACAAACAAGACTCATTTGCGATTTGCAACATTTTATTAAAACAACAACAACAACAACAACAACAACAACAAAAACAGAGCAGACTAATATTAAGTATAATTTCCATCAAAATATTCATTCAGGAAGTTATTTTTGCTACCTCAAAATACTTCCTAAAATTTTGTGGTGAGCTTAAAGGTTATAACCAGAGAAAAACAACTTCATGTGTGAAAACAAACATCGCTGGTTTTTGCACCTCAGGAATGCAGGTTTGAGTGCTCATTTACAGTTTATTGTGCATAAGATCAAACAAAATAAAACCGTTTGGTAACACTTTACTTGACAGGGTTTATTAAAACTATCATAACACCTTTATAATCATGACAAGAAACATGCCATGAATATAAAGGAGATTTTATGTATGTTTACGACAACTATCATTAAGTGTCATTCACTCAGTCATGTAATTGTAAATGCAAAGACGACTTTGTTTGAAATGCCTTTGTTATGACAACCTGACATAAGCAAAAACATCATAACCTTTTATTGTCGTGACAAGTTGACATTACAAAGACACCAAAGCTTACACATGATTGTCATGAGGCCATAATACAGTGGGGAAAATAAGTATTCAGCAGGTTGTGTTTTTTGAATAAGATTTCTAAAGGAGCTGTTGACATGGAACTGCACCATACTAGAACTTTTATGTTACTGCTTTGACACAATCTACATCGTAAAAGTGCTATAGAAATTAAACATGGATTGTATTGAATATAATTCAATTAAATTCTCACCTAAAAACTTGATCTTTAATTTCATATTTTCTATTGGATTTAAGTCAGGTGATTGACTTGGCCATTCTAGAGCTTATTTTTCTTTTCTGAAACCATTTGAGAGTTTCTTTGGCTGTGTTTTGGATCATTGACTTGCTGAAATGTCCACTCTGGCTTCATCTTCAACATCCTGTTAATGTAGATGTTGGACCGAAGCAGCTAATATTAATTTACAATGACGAAGGGCAAAGGGTTACCAAATAACTACTGAGACATTTCAGCTGCTGTCTGGGCTTTCACTGCCTTTCTACGTCTCCCTTTCTTCGTGTGTTTAATAATTTTTCCCTGTGTCATTTCATTGTATTACACACAACTTAATTTGTAAACTATTTTTTTCTCATTGCATATATGGATGTGTTTGGTTGTTGCTAGCATTTAGTAAACATTTTAAGTCAACAAAAATGGTCACGTATTAAATGCTTATTTCTCCCACAGAAATTGTCATGTATCACTAGTTTCAGTGGAACAAAAAATTTGTCAATAAAATTTGTCATTAAAATGGTCAATACTTGTATAACATGGTCTTTGTATAATTGTATAACATTAATATTTAATGAGATTTTAATAACACATTCAATTTGTACCACTGTTAAGGTCAAGCAAAATATTACTGACACTGTTATAAAAATCAGGGCACAATTATAATGGCCTCATAATAGTCATGTTTATGACAGATTTATGACAAGTTATGTTTGTTCAGTTATGTCTCCCATATAATAATATTTTACACAAGTGCAAATGGCAAATTCTGCTTCCGCCATTGAAAAAAAAAAGATGTGCACTTGGACTAAGCATTATGGGATTAACATAATTAAGCATTAATTCAGATCATGATCATTTAGATATGCACTACTTTCTGGAAAGAACTAAAAGAATACCAGTCACTACTGTAATCATTTAACCACATAGCAAAAACTCAGATATCAAAATGACCTCGGAAATGATTTATAATAATTTTAAGGGGAAACATAATGTCCATACTGCAGTGTAGTGCTCGATTTGCGTGTTTCCAGCACTTGAAGAGCATTTGAGGCTATTTCAACTCAATTCAGGGGCTTTTTTTTTTGCTGCTTTACATTTCAGACGTGAATAATTATCTGCTCAGAGATATTTTCCTGCTGCAATTGATTAAAAAAACCAATTTGACCCAGAACACATGCACTCTTCACAAAATCTGGATAGGAAGTTCGAAATAGCTTTTATATTAGTCTGTCAGTTTCCATACCAGCAAAACCCCTTGCAACCGAGGCTCACCTAATTCTGAAGTAAATATTGTCTCGCGTAACATTAATGAAAGCAAACATGCAAAAAGAGGAGCGTTTTGGGGCAAACAAACACACAAAGTGTTTGCCGGTGCGTATCTGTTAGAAGCCGAGTGCTTTTACCTCATCAAGTGAGAAGAAGTGGCTGCTCTCCGCCTGATAAGAATTTAATTAATTCAATTTGTAAGGCCACTCTGAGTCAGCGCAAATCTCCAAATAACTTCTGAATGACAATAAAAATGCATGAATGGTGATTGAACGCTCTAATTTGCGTTTGTTTATGAAAGCTTTCAGCGCACGAGGAGAGTGTTATATATGGTGTTTTACTTGGATTTGAAAGCTCGCAGTGATAAGAAAAGAAATCAACATAGTAGGGTCAGATTTACAGTACAGTGCCGTACAACTCTGTTTAAACCCTTTTTTGTGCACAATTGTGGATGCATATTTGTTTGCATGAAATCGAGGTTACAGTTTTATTTTAAAAGCATCTTTGCATTGCTACAAATATTTGTTTCCATTTAATGGGACAATAAAACAATGATAAACGTTGCTTTTACTGTATTACACGAAGAAATGTAATGTGAAATCAACAGTGATTGCTATGCGACCATCAACCATTTTCTCAACAGTGAATGCAAAATGTAGCATTTTATTCAAATATCCTGACATGTATATAAATAACTGCTACATTTGCTCACTATCCAATAGTGCATCATACAAACATAATTCAAAATTGAAGACTACAGGGTAGGTACCTACAGAATTGGCTTAGTTTAATTTTATTTTTAAATAATGTTGAATAAACAAAATGTAAATTGGTTATTAATGTGTAACAAATAAATCTGCCGTTGCTCTATAATATAAAATATGGTTTCTGGTGGCAGTTTTATTTATTAACCAAAAAACAAATAATTCCACAATACTTTTACAGTATAATTTCATAAAATCTTATATAAAATTCAACAATGGATTTACAAATATAATTTCAATCAATCAATCAATAAAAAAAAAAACTTTGCTATGTTACAGAGGCTAGATTTGGCTTCTAAGTTAACTTCAATAAAATGGAATGTTAAATACAAAAAGATGCTTATTTAGTTACTGACAACCAGTGTTGGGTTAGAAAGTAATGCATTACAATATTGAGTCACTCCCCCAAAAATAACTAGTTGTGTTATTTAGTTACTTTTTATGAGCTACATTACTTATGAGTAGGCCCACATGGAATCTGCGCGCGCAGAATTCTGCAGATTTTACCACATCATTGATTCTGTTTATTTACTTGTGTAAATGTGTGTACATTTATATTTATTCAGTTTTAAAATTAATTTCAGTAATATTATTGACTAATATGAAAATATTCATATGATTTGTTTACAATACAGATTGTAAAGTAATATTTTCTGTCTTTTAAGTATATATTTTATACGAGAGACTTGCTTTTGTTTACCAAATAAAGTGTATCTAATTGAATTTGCATTGTAAACATCAAATAAAAGTTAAAATGGTATAGCTTTTTATTTCATACTAATGTTTTAGTTATGATACTCCCAAAATCATTCCGCATAAATCCACAGATTTTTAACAAAATTTTGCGCAGAAATAGCAAAAAATGTCCGCAGATTCAGTCTGGCCCTACTTATGAGTTACTTTTTATTACCTGCCTGAAGCTTGATCTCTTTCAGAACTTGCAGTTCTTGTAAAAGGGGTATTTATCTTTTTCTTTTTTTAAATAGAGGAGCTGTGCATTTAACGACACACTGTATAATCTTCATTTACCTTTGCATAAAATTATTTGAATAATGTTACCTTCTGAGAACTTCCTGACCCTATAAATGCAGTATATACAGATTAATAAAAGTTTAAAGCAATGTGTTTGCTACTTTTGTGTTTTTGTCTTATTAGTTAAGTACTGTAAATCAATGTCCACTGAGACAATCCCCTTTTCTTCCATTTGTTCAAAATAATGAGAATACCTCCATAACCAAAATGTAAGGCTCTGCCATCTTGGTATTTGTCTGTCCCACGGAGAGCTCATTCTCTCATTTCGTGTAATTCAACGTGATAACAATCATTTTAATTTAGCAAATTATTTTTTTAAAGTCAATTAATCAATCTAAAAAGTTACATGAAAAAAAAGTAATGCAAATATTGTTACTATTTTTTCAAGAAATGCGTTACGTTACTCGTTACTTAGAAAAGTAATATTATTATTTAACTCGTGTTACTTGTAATGCGGTACCCCCAAAACTGCTGATAACTAAAATGTGTATACAAATTACATTTGAGTTAAATGTAAATTAACATAAGGTACAGTTAGACATTTAATAATGGATACTTCTACCACTTTTATAACAAAATTCAACTTCAAGAGTTCAGACTTAGATAATACTTGACTATGGTAGCAGGTTTGGTATGCTGTCCCGGGAGAGAACCCTGAGCTCGGGGATAGATGAGCCCAAGGCTTCGCCTGGTCAATGAGCATTAGAATGGCTACAAGATCAGGTAGTTCTCGAGAGTCCCCCTATTATTTATTTACCTATATCTTGAAAAATGGATTGTGGGAAGAAACCAGAGTACCCGGGGAAAACCCACGCGAACAAGGGGAGAACATGTAAACTCTGCACAGAGAGTGCCGGTTGGCTTTGTTAGGACTTGAACCAGTGGCCTTCTTGCTGTGAGACAGCAGTGCTAGTCACTGAATCAGGGGGAGTTCCAAAACAAAGATTGGAAATGAAGTTTAGGCTGGATATTTATTTTGAATTTGGATTAATCAGATTGGCTAGCTAATGATTAGCAATAAGGACCAGCTGCAGTCAATCATATCACGTGCTCCTCTCGAAATTAGTTCGTGAAACTTCACTTAAATAAATAAACAAGTAAATACTTTGAAACAGTGCGGCTTTCTTTTTTATTAAGAAAAATAACCTTTTGTGGCTTACTGTAGCTGGAGAAATAAAGTATGTGCAGGAAAAAGAAATTAATTAGTCTTTTCTCATGTCAGAAGATTAAAAACTGACTGCTACATGACAGATACAAACAGAACTGACTTCTAGGTTAACGTTATTTACATTTTAATTAAATGTTAATCAAAAATGAAAAAGGTAGATATTTCATAATGGATAATGAATGTGAATCCAGATCTGCATGGGCTCAGTCTTTATGAGTGTAAAAATTGAACAAAAAAACATCTTAATTAACTGCACTGTATGCCTTTGTCTCGTCTCTGCACAGATCATATGTTAAAAAGATTTCAGTTCAATTTTCTTTTACAAAAATTAAACACAAAAATGCTTTTGCTGGTATAAGCTGAACAAAAACACATTCATTTTCAGTTCACTCATTCATTTTCCTTCAGCATAGTCCATTTATCAGGTCTCACCACAGCAGAATGAACCGTCAACTTATCCACTAAATAATTTACAAAGCGCATGCCGTTCCAGCCACAACCCAGCACTGGGAAACACCCATAGACTCTCGCATTCACACACATACATTTTTAGGGAAAACTGACTGCAACATGAACAAAACTGCCTTCTATGTTATTATTATTTACATTTTTAAAAATAATAATTAATATTAAATCAACACAAAAAGAGGTAGATATTCAGTTCCAAAATACATAAAGAAAAGTGTCAAATTTGAATGAAATCACATAATAGCTCTACCACTATGAACAACAAAAATGCAGTTTTTCGAATGCAGTTTTACTTTTGTTAGAAATACAACGGTTGTTATCTTGAGGCAACAATGTGCAACAGAGGTTAAAAGTAGGTGCTGTAGTACTTTAAATATATGAGTCCGACTGTAGGCACAAAAGCAGTGCAGTGCATCTAAAACACCTGGCTTGTTTTTGAAGTGGTGTTTTGATTTAAACGGACAGGTGCAGAGCCTCAGGATAGTGATATACAAGAGTTGACACACTTCAGAGTCTGCGCCCTGCCATGTGTGTGTGTGTGTGAGAGAAAGACGGTTAAAATAAACTGAGAAAACGGCCTCTGACTGTTCTAGGATTCATGATTTTAACAGTTTATTGGTGTAGAAACACAAACACACTGAAGACTCACACCAATCCACAGACCTCGAATGCAGCAATTACTATATGCATATTCTACCACCTCTGAAAACTGAACAAAAACACACAAACACACTTTCTCGGATAGTCTCAAACGCACATAATACAGTAATTACTTCAGCTCTTGCTTGATTTGCCTCAAAAAAAAAAAAAAAACTCTTTTGTTCTTGTTCAATCTAAACGGCTTTAATGGCAGTATCACATTCACACATATATATAAGAAGAGTTTCAGCTCTAAATAGTGTTAAATATGTTACATACCGCTTTTCTCACCACTTTTAAAGTGCAATTGACTTTATCAGAATCGCTTTAATTAGCTGTACTCCTTTGGACACATCTGCTTCACACTGCAGCCATACACAATATTACAATATACCAATATATCTCATCATTAGTTATTTAAATATCTAAATATTTTTTTTGCATCCAATGACAGTGGCTCAATCCTAATTTTATGAGGTGAAATGAATGCTTTTGCGCCCATTAAGGATATTTTCATCCACTCTGAGGTGATTTTGGTCACAGTAAATGTTTTGCGTTTCAGTAAATGGATTGATTTTTGGTGACAAATCTTATTTATTTTGACACATATTTTGGCAAAATGCTTTGGAATTTTTCATCTTGTCAAAATCTCAACAATCCACTTTTGGCAAATTTACTACCCTTTCATTCAGTCATGGCTGTTATTGCCCCATTAACTTCATTATATGAACATTTTTAACTGCAAAGCCATGACGGCATATAATCATGCATTCTTTATTGTTGGTGGTTTTTCCTTTAGGGAATAGGTCAAATTTGCCATTTGTACTGATGATCGTTGTCTCATTACAAAATCAGAGTTGAAAATAACAAAGTTGATATTTTACATAATTGTGTCAATTATGTAAAAACCTCAAACCAGATATATGTGGTGTAAAACAGAACTTCATGCATTTTCATCACAATCTTTCTAAAAAAGTGAATGAGAAAAATCACAGTAACAGTTGACAACTAATTAATCTAGTATTGATGTATCCTACATATTTTATACAAATTAATCAGAGAAAAATACTGTAAATGACAAGCCTCAATGTCTTCTAGAGTTTCCTGCCAAACAAAGTGACATCACCTGGAGCAAGTGACATGCTTTTTCAATCATGATGTTTCATGCAAATATTTATTTAAATTACAAAAAAGTCATAAAATTAGGCTTAATTATTTCATAAGATAATGTCAGATTCAGGAGGTAAACACAGTCAAAAACAGGTTATAGTGGGAGTCTTTAAGTTACAAAAAATGTCCCTAAATACACATACAAACATTATTTTAATATATTCATATTATTTGGTTTATATGGTATATAATGGTTTCATTATATTTTAGTTTTTTAAAAGTGATTGAAGCTTTAGAATATACCCACAATTCTCATCAATAGTATGTTTAGCATCTATCCAAATAAAAAAATATATATGCGCATATTTTATGTACTAAAACCTAAATATGAAGATGAATCTGGACATACACTGTAAAAAAATAATAATAAAAAGTTGCCTGTAGATTGTGACATACATATTTAATTTCTGTTTATTCATGCTTTTGAAATGTATTATGGGACTTAAATAGTCCCATAATACTCAGGCCAACTACAGTACCTCAAGACTCAGAACAGTTAAATATTTTCCTATTGTGCAATAAACGCGCAATACTTTCTCATATGCACTTGTACACAGCATCTTGTATATTTATAACAAATCTGTACATACATTTCAACATTCAGATCTTTTTGGACTGACTGCATCTGTTTAATCGTCTTTTTTCATATTTATTCTGTGTTGTCACTTGTCACTTTATGTACACTGGAAGCTTCTGTAGCCAAAGCAAATTCCTTGTGTGTGAGGCACACTTGGCATTAAAACTGATTCTGATTCTGAAATCTCTGCTTTTACAACTTTGACTCTGAAAAGTTTTACAAAGTGACTTTTATTCACATTTTTAGCAGATTTTATTTTGTATAAGAAATAAATTTGTTCAATAAAATACAGTATATAGTATACAGTATATAGTGCTGTCAGGTCATTGCCTGTTTTTCACAACAAAATCTAAATGACCAATCCAGCTAATATACCATTCCAAACTACTGAAAATATCACTTTGTTAAAATTTTCTAAATTAAAAGTAGAAGAAATCAGCATCCTGTAATGCAACTCGAAGGACAAAAACAAACAAAACACCCATGAATCTCAAAATACATAATTTATTTAATTTTTTTACTGTGCACGCTACATTACAATAAAATATTCAGAGTTTAAGTTTGCTATAAGAGCTGGTTTAGTAGACTACACTGAAAAAAATGATGTCTGCAAAATTGTTGCCAACAATTTGTGTGTTGAATTTAAACAAATTAAAATCAGTGAAGTTCAGCTTAAATGTTTGTTTAAATTCAGCCTAAATAAGTTGATTACAACCACTTAATAAAATAAAGTAAATAAAAGGAATCATCTTTAAATCATTTACTTCAGTGTAAGTAAAATGTCTGTGCATCATGTTTGCAGGAAGGGAGGGATATTTAGTTGTCTTTGAATCTGACTTCACCGCCAGACAAGCAGATCTCAGCAAGCGATGGAAACTTGCAGCCAATTACTTTCTTCAGCACACTTGATAATGCGCTGTAGCATTTTCATTAGCTCAGCCACATCAGACGATGACAGAAGACGTGATTACACTTTCGCTTTCGATTAAACTTTTGATTAATCGCCCGCGCTTGTATTGTTCCACGGATAAAAGCATTGGGATAAATTAATAATATAAACGCGAAATGTAAATGCGCTCAGTTGTGATGCTGTGAGCAAGCGAGTCTCGTTCCCTCCAGTCGACCGCCTATTACCATCTGAGGTTACATTCATCTACCCACCAATCCCTGGCAGTGACGTTAGCCAGTGGTACAGCAGAACTAAATAAGCTCACCCCAGGGTCACTCACTTACACATTCAGAGATCCCCATCCCACCCTTTCATGTCTCTGCCTTTCCCTCTCACAGCTGCTTTAATTACCCTCCGCTCGCATGCTTCACTTCAAAACTTTGCTTACAGACAGGAACCCAGACTCCAGCAGCCATCGCTTTAAATTCACCACATCCACAATTATAAACATTGCATCATCTAAATATGCAGATGCAATTTTAAAGAAGACAGAAACTAGCTCATGTGTATCCATCCATATAAAAGGCTGATCAATATTAGAGAACCATTTGATTTTTTAAAAATCCACTGGATTTCTTAGTTGTGGCCATTGTTTTAAATTCACCACATACACAATCATAAATAATTGCATCATATAAATATGCAGATGCAATTTTTAAGAAGACAGAAACTAGCTTGTGTGTTATCCATCCATATATAAAGTGTGGATCAATACTGGAGAACTGTTTATATACATTTGATTTTTAAAGTATCCATCGGTTGAAATGGGAAGGCATATTATTGTTAGTTGTGGCTATACATGCTAGCAAAGCATAATTTTAGAAAATATGTTTAACCTACTGCCAACTGAGATTCTCTGAATGATCCTGTCGAATGGACGACCAGCCTTTTTGGGGGACTTGAATGAGTGACATTTTAAAGGTACAATTATTGTAGAAATCACATATTTGAAATGACCAGCTGCTTGCTGAAACCTGCTGTCAGCGACTACTTTAAAGGTGTTTACATGAGCTGCTTTTTGAATGATCCCGTTTGACATGTTATAGCACATTATTCGATTAACGCCATTGCGTCTCCACGCTATCCACATTTCCTCCTGAGTTTCATGTAATTTCGATTGTTTTCTTTTTATTTTGTTGACTTTAATTGCAGTTTGGCACTTTCACTTTCATTCAGGGACATTTCATACATGCCCCCTGTAACAAACGAGATATTGGATGCGAGTAAGTACTGCTGGAAGAAATAGAATTTGATACCGCATAGGGCCACATGGAATCTGCGGACATTTTTTGCTATTTCTGCAGAGTATTTTGTAAAAAATCTGCGGATTCATACGGAATGATTTTAGGAGTATCATAACTAAAACCTTAATATATGCAATAAAAAGTAATACCTTTTTAACATTTATTTAATGTTTACAATGCAAATCTAATAAGATCCACTTTATTTGGTAAACAAAGCAAATCTCTCATATAAAATATCTACTAAAACACAGAAAATAGTACTTTACAAACTGTATTGTAAATAAATCAAATGAATAATTTCATATTAGTCAATATTATTACTGAAATTAATTTGAAAACTGATTAAATATACATTTACACACATTTACTCAAATAAATAAACAGAATAAATGATGGGCTAAAAATCTGCGCTACATATGAAAAAAAAAAATCTCTGCATTGTGCCTGTGGTCCTTCACTCACTCAGAGAGATTGCAGAGAGAATAGTGTCAAACAGCCGTGTGCAGAGAAAATAGTGTCAAACAGCCGTGTGTATAGACTATCCTGCTGCAAAATGTGGTGAAAATCCTACATGACAGTAATAGTTTGATTAAGTTGTTTACATAGCTATACTGCTCAAAGATGTGACCAAAATCTGCATACTCCACATCTTAGTCCAATTTCTGTCTAGTTCGATTATGACCCTAATCAGATTAATCAAATATCGCTGTTTACATGGGAGACTCTTAATCAGAGTATTGTCTTAATCATATTACAATAGGATAATTGGTGTCCATGTAAATGTACCCAATGTTTTTTTGTTTTTTTTTCTGTTACATTATGATGGCTCATCATCCTACAAAGTCAATGAAAGCTGGAAAGTCATTCTACCAGTTAAATAGAATTCGTCCAATATTTCAAGAAATGACCACGAGGTGAACATTTAAAGCTAAAGGAAATCTATTTGTCTGAGCTTTTAATCCCTTATACCTCTGCATGTGCTTTACGCTTGTTTGATGCTGCTATTTTAACTGTTAAGTCAACATAGATAAAATCTGTGGATCAGGGATCCTCTTGATTGACACCTCTGATATTTGGAATTCAGAATTCCTGAGTGTTTTCAAATCATCACTTGGGGCAGACAGAATCTGCAGATATTTTTTAGCTATATCTGCACAGAATTGTTTAAATAATCTGCTGATGTACGCTGAATTATTTTGTAAGTAAAGCAACTAAAAAGCTAAAGCATGAAATAAAGAATAAAACCTTCTGACCTTTTATTTTTAAGGTTTACAATGCAAATCCAATTGGATCGAAGCAAGTCTCTCATATAACATATCAGACAGTAAATATTACTTTACAAACTGTAGTGTAAACAAATTAAATAATAATGTACATATTAGTCAAAATGATTACTGAAATGAATATTAAAATGGAATAAATATCTATTTACACCCATTTAGTAAATAAATAAATTAATTAATAAATAAATAGACTCAATGGAGTAAAAAAATCGGAGTAAATCTGCAGATTTCTACACGCGCAGATTCCGTGTGGGCCTAAACATCACCTGATCTTACATTTTTAGAAAAGCTTTTATGTGATTAAAAAAAAGTGATTTCAAATATTCCTTTGTTTATATCATTGCTTTGTTTTTCCCTATTTTTTAATATATGTATCCTTATATGTAACTTTTACGTTTATACTTTTTATGTGTGTGTGAAGTGCTTTGATTTGCTACCATTAAAGGCGTTATATAAATTAATGTTTATTATTTTTATTCCTTACATACAGAATGTCATTTTAAACTCTAGCTGTATTCAAAATTACCCCATACAAGGGGTTCTCAAAGTCTCAACTCAAAGGCCCAAATCTGAATTTTTTAACAATGTCAAAAATGAAATCAGTCATAAAAATAAATGCCCTTTTCCATTTAAAAATACATTTATAACAAGTGCAATACTGGCAAAATGACACAAGCAGAGGTACAGTACTGTAGGTCAAAAGTACAAGAGTGTAAAATGACAGAGCAGCCTAATGTGAGATATGACATTGTCAGTATTTCATTAGTTGACTGGTAGCTTCTGTTACTTCACAGCTCCAATTATCTCATTACAAATCCAACAGAACAGTTTTGTGCCTTATTGGAGCACAATGACTGCACACCTCTTTGTTCAATCACCTCTGAAAACTCTTGTGTTCTCTGTCAACTTTTCTTTTATAGAAACTGATCATCCACACCCATTCAAATGCTCACTGAGGTGAAACATGTCGTCCAATTACGACAAACGTCATATGCTGACTTGATGCCATGACAACAGCGTCACGCAGCAAAGCTATTGCCTTGGGTTTTACTTTGAACCACTGCCAAAAAGACATTAAAAAATAACAAGATTACACACTTAACACGCGTTTTCTAAAGTGAATCCACATTTTAATCCCTTACACATTCCTCTTAAAATATGAAATGGCAGTGGATCCTGAATGAATTCTCTCTAATTCCAGATCTTTGCAAGGCCCTACCCCATCCCCTAATATAGTGCAATAGATTTATACACTAGATAATTGCATACAGAGCCTGAGCGTGCGTCAATAGCACCGCCACATTTGTACAGTGCTCCCAGGACAAATGTCATTCAGCTACACTACTCAAGCCAGTGAGCCAATGTGAAGATGCTGGACTTAAGCGCAGTGTACGGGTGTAGTAAACGAAGAAAACAAAGCACAAAAGCAGAACACTTCAAAGGTAAGATTTAGTTATTTACGTTTTAGTATGTTACAAACTTTTATGTCACTTACTGCCATGACTATAAGGCAAAGTAGCACCAACTCGCATTGAATACTCGGCTTATGCTAGTTTTGTCGAATAAAATAAGTAATGTAAATGAAATATGACAACAAGATGCTGCCGTGCCAAAAACTTGTACTATTGTCGGCTAAGTGAACGAGTCGTTCATAACAGAGATTCATTCACAAACGGATCGCTCCCTCTGTGAATGAGTATTCCAAGTAATCCATCTGCGCATCGATGGATTACTCTTCAGTGTTTGGACTCTCAGTAGTGAATATTAAACCACACTGAACTGAACTGAACTCCAACACTAAAAACTGGACTGACACTGTTTCAATTTACTATAACCTTCTACGTGAAGCTGCTTTGGCACAAACTACATTGTAAAAGCGCTATACAAATAAAGGTGAATTGAATTGGAAGTGAAAGCAGGAGAGGGGGTGTGTTTCAGGACACGGATTAGATCAAATTAAAAAGGGAGGGAGAATAATACTTTTCCATGCACATAAACACATGGTCTTTGTCAGGAAAGCCCGCTCGGTCACTTATCCGTCGATGTAGAAAAGCGATGTAAAATGATCATTTTCGTAATTTAAAACATATTTGCATACTCCCTATAAGTATATGCATATATGTCTATATCTCTTGCTCTGGATGGCCACAGTCCTCCAATGCACCTTGGTCATGCATTTATTTCAAAGGAGCGCTACCCTGTACTAAAATGGCGGCTCTATTGATGCATTCTTTCCAATAGACAACAACAGGGAAGGCGACATCTAATGTAAATATCTATGATACAGTGCGCTATCAGAGGTAACAGCCATTTGTAGTGTGTCTGAACTCACAGAGGATGTTCTGAAGTGCACACATTCTATCCCACAATGATGAGTGTACAATGTACATCCAACAGCTAAAGAATACCCACAATGCACTGTGAAATTTTGCGTAAATTTAAATACTTTGTGTTTATTTACTAATAGACAGCTCACTAAGTGTTAAATATCTATTACAGGGTCTGACCAAGAAGTTAAAAATTGAATCCGTCTGAGGGATTTATCAACCAGCAAAGCACAAACAGCATCCCTTCTGGTGCACTCAATGCTTGATTTCATTCACTCATTTTCGTTCACTCCTTTAAGGTTACCAACATAGGGAATAGTGAATAAGAGCATAAGGGCGATTTCAGATGCAGCTTCTGTAGGCCGTGACACACCACGCTGACAGATGGTCGTCTAGTTTTTATGGAGCTTTCCACATGGAAGCAACAGTTTGCAGCATGTTGAATCTGCATCTGTGAGAGATCAATCTGATGGAATAGAAAATTTAGTAAGCTTGGGATCTTTTGAGAATAAATGCGATGAAAGAGAGCAAATAAGTCAGGGTGGCACATACTGAGGGATGTTTTAAAGTTACTTTTGCAGTTATTATTCTAACTAATATCAGACGGATATCGTCTATGAAATCGACTTAATGCATCATGCCCAGTAGATGCAGCAATGTCATTCATACGTACTGTATGATTCAGGTGAGGTGGAGTTAATGACAAAATTTACAGATTCACAGTGTAGAGGTTCACCACTATGTATGTTTTATGTCATGTTTTGTTCTATCTGTTATCTAAAAACTATTTGCTGATGTGATTTTCCTGGATGTGTACAGAACGAGTGCAATTTTACTAAGTAAGAATTCTATTTTTGGGGGTTGGGTCTCGTTACACACTGCTGTTTAACTTTCGAATAGCAAATTCGAAATAATAATAATGACAACAATGAAAATAACAATAGCAGCAATAATAATAATAATAATAATAATAATAATAATAATAATAATAATAATAATAATAGGCAGGGTGCCACGGTGGCGTAGTGGGTAGCACGATCGCCTCACAGCAAGAAGGTCGCTGGTTTGAGCCTCGGCTGGGTCAGTTGGCATTTCTGTGTAGAGTTTGCATGTTCTCCCCGTGGTTTTGTGGGTTCCCTTCGGGTGCTCTGGCTTCCCCCACAAGTCCAAAGACATGTGGTACAAGTGAATTGGGTAAGCTAAATTATCCGTAGTGTATGTGTGTGAATGAGTATGTCTGGATGTTTCCCAGAGATGGGTTGGAGCTGGAAGGGCATCCGATGCGTAAACCATATGCTGGAAAGGTTAGCAGTTCATTCCGCTGTGGCAACCCCAGATTAAAAAAGGGACTATGCCAAAAAGAAAATGAATGTATGAAGGAATAATAATAATAATAATGATGATGATAATAATAATAACAATAACAATAATAATAACAATAAAAATTACTTGAATTCAAACGGGCGCCACGGTAGCCGAGTGGTTAGCACGTTCGACTCACAGCAAGAAGGTCGCTGGTTCGATCCCCGGCTGGGCCAGTTGGCATTTCTGTGTGGAGTTTGCATGTTCTCCCCGTGGTTGCGTGGGTTTCCTCCGGGTGCTCCGGTTTCCCCCACAGTCCAAAGACATGCGGTACAGGTGAATTGGGTAAGCTAAATTGTCCGTAGTGTATGTGTGTGAATGAGAATGTATGGATGTGTTTCCCAGAGATGGGTTGTGGCTGGAAGGGCATCCGCTGCGTAAAACAAATGCTGGATAAGTTGGCGGTTCATTCCGCTGTGGCGACCCCGGATTAATAAAGGGACTAAGCCGAAAAGAAAATGAATGAATGAATGAATGAATTCAAACATAATAAGGGCTTTGAGGTAGGTTGTTTCTTTAAGTTGAACAGTGGTCTGTTACTCTGAATTGAAGGTATTTAAGTATTCATGTTAATCTGCTTTATGTTGTGTGTAAAGGGCAGAATCATCTACAGTCTGTGCCCATTGTATGATGAAGTATATCTAAGCTCGAAATATCACAAGTAGTGAAAACTTATGAATTTTTTTTATTTCAGGAGATGTGCTGTGTCTTCTTTGAGTTTTTTTCTTATCCATTTGAGGTATACTTTTTGCCTGCTGGACGCACACGCTTTGACAGTCATTTTATATATTTACTTTATATTTTAGCTGAATTAAATGGACACATTTGATGCGTTTATGCATTCCCTGGCATGAAGCTCATTGCGATGATGCTAAAAGAATTCTTTAATACAGACAGAAGTACATACTTTAGGCATCCTGTTCATTTCTAATATTACATTTTCTATTTTCATTAGTTTGAAATTGTAACAGATGCTTGGTGAGTTCATGACTCATGAAATCATGTGACTGTGTATGGAACATTTTAGTTTCTCCTATAAATCTCTTTCTTTGAGCTTTCATCATGCTGTTTACACTTAAAAAAAGGGCTGTTCTGGAGTCTTTGGTTTCATAATCAACATTCATGTACATGGAACTTTTTCATCCCACAACAGGTTCTTTGCACAAAAAAAGTGTGAGATTGCGGGGTCTTAAACCTTTAAGTTCTAATTTAACTCAATTTAGTAACCTCTATTAGTGTTTGTCTTATTGATAAGTTGTACCAATACAGTGTTTTACACTAAGCTGCATCTCTTTCGATGGCAGACACTTGTGTACATTCTGACAAGTGGCTTTCCATACCTCAGTGTTCCTCGCTGTGTCTGGGTCATCAGGGAGATGGTCAAGCTGCAGTAACGAGCTAACAGGATGACACCTGCTTCTGCTGCCATAGACACCTGGAACACACAGATGCAAAGCATAGCACATAGGCACATGCTCACACACAGCACAACTCCAACTGGTCATTCTAATGGCAGCACTGGGAATCACTTCACATCTCTCAAACCAGTACTCACAGTAAAAAAAAGAAAAAAGAAAAATATCGTAGCCATGGCAACTGATCAGAGATTCAGCTGTGGCTGTAAGTACCTGGACAGCTAGGAGAGCATATAGAGAAAAAAAGTCTTTCTCATGTAGAAATACACACGCAGAGCTGGGGTGAGAACAGGTTGCAGGCTTACTGACATAACAGGCACTTTTGGGTCACTGGTGCGAAAAAGACTCAATATGTTCTATACATCCCCATATATATTTCTGTCTTATAGAGCTGAAAGCACATTTCAGCCCAGATATTCTCTACAAGTCAAAGAAAAAAAGAAAAAAAGTGTGTATATATATAAATAGCACGATTGCCTCACAGCAAGAAGGTCATTGGTTCGAGCCTCGGCTGGGTCTGTTGGCATTTTTGTGTGGAGTTTGCATGTTCTCCCCGTGGCCATGTGGGTTTCCTCCGGGTGCCCCGATTTCCACAACAAGTCCAAAGACATGTCATCTAGGTGAATTGGGTAAGCTAAATTGTCCGTAGTGTATGTGTGTGAATGAGTATGTATGGATGTTTCCCAGTGATGGGTTGCAGCTGGAAGGGCATCTGCAGCATAAAACATATGCTGGTTAAGTTGGTGGTTCATTCCGCTGTGGCGACCCCAGATTAATAAAGGGACTATGCCGAAAAGAAACTGAATGAATGAATGAATGAATATATAATACAATAATAACCAACATACAACAATAACCAACAGGCAGAGGGGTAGACTAACTGACAGAACAATAAATAAATTATAGCTAGGATGGATGGATATGGTTGGTGGATTGGTACAAATATGAAAGGATGAAAAAGATGGACGGATGGATGGATGGATATTGATATTTGGATAGATGGATTAATTAATATGGATGGATATGGATATGGATATAGATATGCATATGGAAAAGTATATAGAGATGTATGGATATGAAGATGGATGTATGGATATGAGGATGGATGGATGGATATGAATATGGAAATGGGGATGGATGGATGAATGAAGATTAGAATTGTGATGAATGGATGGATGGAT